>CAXIVU010000150.1:0-13961 GCA_964035795.1 Pterobdella sp. o SKG-2022
CAGCAACACCTAGTTAAAAGGCACTCATTGTGTATACGATTTTAAATGCAGTCTTGGTTGCAACTACATTGGGAGGACTGATCGCTCACTAAGAACCCAAGTTGCTGAACATATCCTGAAGTGGCTTGTTGAAGCTATGAATAGATCAGAATTCCCAGAGAATATGAAAGATCGTCATCCTGCATCTTCAATTGCCAGACATCTGATCGAGTGTGGGCATAAGGTTGAACCCAACACAGCGTTTAGTTTGCTTTATAAAAATAGTAAGGGCAGATTACGTAGTTTCATAGAAGCTCTTGTCATCAAAAAGTTTGACACCACATTATGCGTTCGAAAACAATTTATTCTCACCCTTCAACTACCTTGGTAGCTTGGGAGTGTAATCATCGATTCTAATGGATTGTAGACTAGCTAGAGTGTTTGAACCCTGCCCTTAGGGATTTTACTCATTGTCTTATTCGAAATTTGGCAATATCTACCACATTCATTTTCCTACGACTGTTTGAACGTGGACGTCTGGATTGATATGAGATCCATGACGAATAATACGTGCCGTTGGCTGAATCCGGTTTTCAAAAATATAATGACGGATCAGTATGGTTTATACATTTAGGTTGAATACACAGCTAACTTTACACAATAATAATTCTCTATGATTGTCCAGTTTTTGGGACCATTTATCATCAAAATGAATTGGATAATTAAAGTTATGACATTTTTTCTTATGATGGTGGTAACTTCGTTCTTATACTTGCCGGTTCAGCCACCTTGACGATTCGTTTGTTTGACCCGGAATGTTTTTGTGCATACAACTTCCCAAACTCATTGATTTGCTTTGTGCGGATAGATAGGGTTAACAGCCGATGGATAAAATTCATCAATACACAATAACTTTACTGTTATCGACTTGACATAAGGAGTAGTAACTCCTTATGTCAAAAAATTCGCTAGGTAGCGGAATCTACACGGAACTGTATGCATATTTACTTGATCAATAATACATAATTACCTACAGCCATCGCATTATACACTTCCTTATTCTTACATGTAATTTGTCTGGCTTGACTCGATCGATATTAAGAATAAATTTGTGTGTGTACATTCCAGGTGTGAATGGGATGCATCGAAAATCATTTAGCAGTATAATTTACATGAAAACTAATGATTAATTGCTCTGTGTTTATCAGTCAGTTCGTTCAGGATTAGAAATTGTATGCCATGTGTTTCCCAGGTGTCGAGACATTGATATTCATTTAATATAAAAATTCACAAATTCTTATCATAATAAGTCGAATGATCACACAATAAGCAAGTGAGGTGTGGTAATGCATATAGGACCTTGCAGTTAAAATGCCATTCTGCTGTAATTTTGTAAAGAGACTTCAACACCATACTGCATGACAAACGAATGGTTAATATGTAATACCTCATATCACGATTATACTGCCTTTGCGATGTTTTTTTTTTTCTGTAATGAGATTCATCGTTTTATAATGTGATAATTTTGCAGTTTTTTATCCACACTTATGTGAATTTTGAATTATCTATACATTAAAAAAATTATTGTTTCTCAGATATTAGGCATGTTAAGTTGAATAAAGTGCATCAATTCCGTTCTATGGTTATTCGAGTGATTTACCATTCAAATGTGAATTATCTCATGTTTCTATCTGACAAAATTATGGTTTCGCATGGAAATATTCAATTTCATTATCATATTTAATGCTTTCATATTAGTACTGTATACATTCCACAAAAAGTTGGCAAATCCAGCAATTGGATTTTATTTGTAAGTAATCAGATATTTCATGCGAATTTTCAGTTGGAAATTCATTATTAACTAATAAAGTTAAAAACTGACTAAAGCACTGGACAGCTGTTTCGTTCTGTTTGAAACTCTTCAGCAGTGCGTATGAACAGGGCTTGGTAGGAATCGAACCCGTGACATCGCAGTTTAGAAGCCAACGTCTCCAACCGCTCCGTCACAGATGCCCGTTCTCGAACGATAACTTCAACTTCAACTCCCTTGTTTTACATGTCACTTCCATACAGAGGACATGGTTGACCTCGAAATTCATGACTCCCCCTTAGATGATCAACTTACTGTTGATTTTATACACCAAATGAGCTGATTACTCAAATAGTTGTGTGTAATCAGGGATTTGGTCAGAAGTTTCAACTGGAAATTCATCATTGGCTAATAAATTTGAAAGTCAAAAACTGTCTGAATCATTGGACAGTTGTTTCGATCTGTTTGAAGCTCGTCAGTAGTGGGTTCGGTTTCCAACAAGCTCCGTTAATGCGCACTGCTGAAGAGTTTCAAACAGAACGATACAGCTGTCAGGTGCCTCAACTGGTTATCAACTTTCAACTCTACTAATAATTGATGAATTTAGAATTGGAAATAAGATTTTATGTTTCACAAAATAGGCCATTCAAATCCGCCACATGTTCATCGTGCACGAAGATTAATGATCACTTAGGTGTAGGTTCATGATTTTCCTTTAACTTGTAATCATAGTCAGCCTGTTACGACAAACGATTTTGTCTCCATTTCGTAATTCATGCTCTTCAATCTGGATGGGAGTCTATGAGACTGTACTGAAGCAGGAATTTCTCGCAAACATGTACGATCAGATTTTTTTAAGATTATCGTTAGAGTGATTCGCACTGCATTTACACACTCAATGAGTCACTTGGTAGCAGCAGTGGTGTAAAAAACTATTGCAATACTGTCGATGATGGTGATGATGATAATGGTGGTGGTGGTGACGATGATGATGATTTAATTAGAGCCAAGGAAATTTAGCCTGCCTAAAGATTGAATGTAATCTAGAAGCTGCCGAATAAAGGAGCTAATCACAGTGATGTATTACTTCTTAAGAGTATCCCACAAATTCGATCAATGTATTTCATATATGTAAATCTCGTTCGATTCTTGACTTTGAAATTGCAAACCGTGTGATTTGTATACATAATTGAGTGTAAGTCGCTATACTTTATATGGTAAATCATTTTCACTAACAATATAAGTATAACCTCCAAAATAATACAGTCATCTTGAATATGATTGTTTAAGGACTGTATTGGTCAGTTGTATGATTGTAATACATGAACACCGCAACAAGAATTTATGGGGGAATTAGTCGACCAATTAGCCTCGCTGGTGTTTTTTACTGTGTTATGCTGGTTGGCTATTTCCTTCGCACGAATCAAAAGAGAATAAAAATTTTGTTTTCGAAGAGAACTTCGATTCATACACTGGCGGTTCATTGTTTATGCTGCTATCTATTAAGCGAACATGTTTAGAGGGAGGTACGTTGAAGAGATAAGACAATAGTACGCGAGTGAACTACATGCATAGATGCATACTTTTAGGTCGGATCCTGTGAGGGTTATGTGTGAAGAGTATTCATGTTTTAACCTTTTCTGGGCTATGCGATTTCCGACTAGAGATAGTGAAGTAATCTGTGGGCTACTGCTCATTCAGTTCATTTCAGGGGAGAGAAGTATATTCTTTGTATAGGTGAACAGAAGCTTAATCAACAATTTGTAGAACAAAAGCTTACACCTGGTACATTGTTTCATGTCGGACATTCCAGAGGGATTGTGGATAAAAGCTAATAGAATACTGATTGGCGTACAATTTTTCAATCATATTGTGGAGAAATACTGATAAACAGATGTCGGTTAGCCAGTAACTATAGTTAAGGGGCTGCGATTGAAATGAAGAATGAACGTTCAGTTTCTTTAGAATTGGGATTTATTTCGACAAACAGATTGGGTCACTATGGGTTTCTCATTTAAATCGTTTCTGGCAGACACATTTGTTTCGAATTTGGAAAATAAAATTCTCTAATTAATGACATATGTCCGTTACATGGATGACACGTTAGTCATATGTGATTCAACCAGACGAATAGGTGGTATAATTAATGACTTTAACCATGCCCTTCGTTCTACTTAGTTCACATGTGAAGTAGAACAAATCAAAAGCAACTCGTTTGTAGACGTCCATTTAACCTGGGGACCAGATGGAGGCATTAGTCGTACAATTTACCGAAAGCCTATATGGGTAGGGCAGTATATACATATCTCGTGAATGGAGCTGAAGAAATATGTACAAATGATTGCTACTCCCATCAATTGGAGACAATCCGTGATACATTGCGTGAAAACGGGCCCCCAGACTGATTTATATCCGAAATAATGATAATTCAAATTCAACCATAGCTTCTCATGACCAAGTCGAGAAAGCCTGTCTACCTGAGGCCACTTGGAGGGGATTATCAATGAAAGTGATAAATCTGCGCTCTTTATCGAATAACACCAGCACAATACGTATGCAATAGGCACTTATTCAACCCCAGCCAACTGATAACAGAAGAACACCAGATGTGGAAGGAGAAATGTACTCAAACTGATAAGGCCGAATACAGACAAAAAAATGAACAAGTACATTGTTTAAATAGTTAATTGTATGGTCCAATCTCTAAGCTTCTGTGGGTGTTTGCTCATTGGTTACCATGGCTCTAAAGGTAGCAACAAAAACAGATTAGGACCATGAGAAAATAGTACATAATTATGATGACCTAGGCTTTGACAACACCAACAAATTTTGAGTGCACCTTTCGGCATTTAGTTGACAGCTTGGTTGTCCTTCAGCTGTTCAATCATTCTGTGGATCCAGACAATGCGTGTTCGAATTAGTAATCTCCCAACGTAACAGAAAGAGTCACTCAAAAACTAAGAACCGTTATTACAAGAACATTTTCGGCTGCCAAGCTTTGCATTGCTTTTTCCACTTCTCCCATTTTGGCTTAAAGTACTGAAGATCAATTGCCGAGTTATACCATTTCCTGTGTGTATTTATCAATTCAGCTGTTCATCAGGAGCAAGTTATTTAGGTCGTAAGGCTAAATATTTATCAGATCGGATCACTGAACACCATCCAGCTTGGTTGGGTAAGGGTGTGGTGAAATTCACCAGAAGTTCCATAGTAGGACACATGTTCGACACCGGACATCAAATAAATGTACAAAATACCTTATCGGTATTCTTAGGAATTCCTGCTAACCTTCCACCAATGATTATGCATCACAAGTGTGCATGGCTGAAGCTGTTGCAATCAAAATACTTGAACCAGCTCTGCGTGTTCGCAGAAGTTTCGTGGGGGAGATTATTGTTACCATGGTCTGAATTATGGTCATAACAATTTGTGATCATTTATTTTGATTCATTAAGCTTTTCCCTCACTCATCTTACTTTATTGTCAAATTTTCAAACCTTTGACGAACCACATTCCTTAGCTAAACTGTCTGATTAATTTTCCCGCCATGGGATTCTTATGAAGCGTGTCAGCAACACCTTAATCGTCTAACAACATGATTTCAGTCTTAATCTGGCATTACGTAACCATATCTTTATTGATGAATTAAAATCGTCTCATTGTGCCCTCAGTCCACCCCATTTCGGCTATCATCCTATTAGTGATTATTTTGTCAGATAAATTGTAAGAGCTCGAAGATGAATATTTACTCCAGTGTTTGACATTTTCATCATGAAAAATGGAGATTTTCATGGATTCAAAAATATTGTATTGTATAATCCAAATTTCGAATAAGTTTGCGGCCATAATCCCCGTGGTAGTCGACGTTGTCAGCAAATGTTCATCACGGAACTGACAGGGTATAGCAGTTCGGGGATTTACTGGTACATGTACGATTTTTTATGCGCTAATCAGAATCAGATTGGTTTTAGTTCAAATATGTTTGATTTTATTCAGTAAAACCTGCCGTTAAACAAACACTCCCATTTTCTTTTGATTTGTCATTTGCTCAGTGTAAAATTATGACAGTGAAATCATATCAGGAAAATATTTGAATAAACTCAGTTTGTGGTCTGGAAAGTATTCCTGATATTTACATCGCTTTACGCTGTTGCTTGTCGGTCACAAGCTATTTTCACCTCAACTGATCACTGTATTCCCGTGTGTGATAATTTTATTTTACTTAATTTTTTTCATCGGTAGATCTCATCTTCTTGTAAGAAGGCTATCGATAGAGTTGACGTTATCGATGCTCGATCTATCGAATTTTATACCATAGGAACAGTACACACTCAATTATTGTCCATATACCTTACTAGTGTATCATTGGAGTACGGCTTGATATATCCATCATCAGGTTTTTACATATTTATGGAAATGGCTATTAATATAATTGGTTAACGGAAAAGTCACACTTAACCATTGGGCAAAAAACAACGCGAAAACCAATGTTCATGCGTAACTGATATAGTGATAAGGACCGTGTCTAATCACAAGACAAAGTCATGACAAATTGGAAAATTAGAATTAAAGCAGCAAAGATACGTTATCTATTCGAAGAAGTCAAATTAGGCATTAATAATAACACAGAAGAACTAAAATTGTTTCAAAATCAAATGGAGCAGAAAGCAAAAATAGAAACCAAATAAAACACGGTGAATGATATATGTAATTATATGTGTATGTGATCTAAGAAATGAGTATTTCACAAAGTTTCCTCAGGCCCAGGAAGTGTTAAGACCTGTGCATTTCTTTTCCGCACACAGAGGACTGTTTTGAATGATCTGATGCCCACAACTTCACCTGTGGTGTAATCAGTGCACTTGCGAACCTCTTGACAATTTTGTGGATAATCTATAGTTACTTTCTGAGTGTCTACCTGATGGTTTGTGTCAATCAAATGAGCCAAAATGGAACTATTGATCGATTTCTGTAGGCCTCTATCAAACCGAGTCTATATATGCTCTTGCGTGCAATTGTAGAGTTGTTCAGTCGCCCAATCTAAGACCAATAATCACTCATGTTAACTTTAAACATGATATGTAGATTATTGTCACAGGTAACTGAGAATTTTTGTATTCTGACATTTTCTCAAAACAAATGCTCTCGGATCCGTTCGCTTTTTTCTGTAGCGGCAAACTATTACGGACAATCATTCGTGCGCAAGCTTTGAAACAAATATAGATTTTGTTGTCAAAATTGATAATTACGTCAATTGGCTCGAAAAACTTGACAAAAAAAACACTCCGTATCAAAGTGCACACAATAAAAGTTGAGTTTCACAACTGGATGTACATATTAACTTCGACGGAGTCTTAAAAAATCAGTGTAAATTGATCGAAAGCTCAACATACGGTCGCACATTTTTTTGTCATGGTTATTTAAGAAAAACTTTCAAATTGCCAAGTTTAAAAATTGACCAAAAACGACTTGGAATGCACGTGTTCCATATTGCAATAAAATATCGTTTTAACTTATTAGCATTGAGAGCTGGTTTCTTATTTTTTCTTTGTTAATAAATTTAATTACCTTGTTTGTAATGGAGAGGATTGCACACATTTTAACAAAAGTTGCATTCACATTTATTTATGCTCTCTATGACAACCGGGAATCTCAAATACCCGGAGCTATATTCGTTCATAGTGTTCGTTAGGCAGCAATTGAGTTATTATTATTATTATTATTATTATTATTATTATTATTATTATTATTCTTTTAGTGTCTTATGACAAAATCTATCTTTTAAGGACTCATAAATTTAAAAAAATACATCTTTTCCTACAGAAGGACAGTCCAATTCATTTAATGCCTGGTGGAAACTTATGGTTACAATTATTTATAGGTTTAATATTTTCGTTAGATGGATTTATGATTGCATTGGTGAATAACGAAGACATAATGTGTTGATTAACCGTGAACAAATTGGAGTTGCTTCTGAGAGTTTACATCAGATTAGCGGAGGTAAAGGGATGTTTTTCTGCCTTGGGAAACCAATCAGGAAAACAGTGAGTTTTAAAGAACAATGAATAATTTCTGAGTGAGAGTCATATGTTTCCCATATGATGAACTCCTTAACGTTTTATAAAAAATGCAGTGAGGATATGAAAATAAAATAACATTGTTACTCGGGAAACTTCACTATTGTTTGAATGAGTGTCCGATGCCTACGATTCTCGTACATCAATTTATCTCCCCCAGAAGGTGTAGGATTTTCACAATATTTTGGCTCTCGATACACAACACGATAAAAGTGGAATATTTCTTGTATTAATCCAGAGGAATGCGCATGCAACTACTGTGGCATTCAGCGATCAGTTATCCCATCAAATACTTTGTCAGTTTCATCATTCTCCTCGGAACATCCATGAATCTCACGATTAATCCGCATAATTTAACGGAGAATCTACATGCCAGGGGAGAATTGCGATCCAGTACATTGGAACCCCAACAGTGAACTTTTTTATTGCAGTATTAAAGGGACATTTAAAGGTCTTGCTTAACTTGCACTTAGCCTAAAGAAGGATAAAACTATCATTCGTCAGAATTAATCAATCGACATTGAGTTGAAGTCATTCCATAACGATGGAACAAATAAAATAAAATAAAGAAACATTTGAAACATAAAAGAGAAATCCATCCAAAATCTCCAAGATGAATTAATTATCCCCAACGAACAAATGATTCGGCTGCATGACCAGACGTTTATCTGAGTGAATTCGTGAACACCATCCAGCATGGCTTAGGAGTGGAGTGATCAAGTCTATCAATAGTTCAGTTTGTGCCCATCTAGTTGACACGAGGGAAGCAACCCAAATTCATTCGTCATCGAATTCTCGCAATTGCAGAATCATGGGGAATTCGTTTGTTTGACCTATTTTTGTGTGCTCAGAAACAGTTTATCCAAGATTTGAAACTTCACTGGCCCACATCCCACCTTCCATTAAAATCCCCTGTTCACCCAAATAACAATATTACGTAATTATCTGTTTAGTCACTGAATCTTTTTCTAGTCGGCGTTTTTTATTGTTTTTGATGGACCCATTACATAATTATCGCTTTATTTTATGACTTTGATTGCCTTCGCAACATTATATCATATAAAAGTGTTGTAATTGGCCTGATGATGAAACACTGAAAACTAGCTAGTTCGCTCAACGCTTTTCGATGACAGCCTAGCGCATCCAAAACATTGATCGGTCTTCTCAAAACGCATTTTACAAATGATTTCATGGAATTCCAAAGTTGAGGTATAAATAATGTCTTTTGATCGAATCAGTTTTTTATTGATAATTTAGCATGGGCTAACTGTGCAATAATAGTTTCAAAGGATGACATTGGAAATAATAGTGAATGTGCGTGAACAATGTTGATTTGTTTTCATATTGATGACGCAATATTCAACTTCTAAAGGCTTCACAGTTGAGATTAACTTTTAATTTTTCACAAAACAATTATTCATAACAGAATGTGTTCAAACTATTATTCCGATTTGTTTGAAATTTTGAAAAGTAGTACGAGAAATTATCTCATGGATTTATTAGTCAACTAATATCACATTATTGATCAGTTTGGTGAACAAAAGATTTCGCCGAACTTTTCAAAGTACTTTGATCATTCAACTATACGTCGTTGAGCAGAAGATAACCACTGAGAGGTGCGTCGAAGGATCTGACAAAGCAAGAAGCTTGGCCGATATCATGCAGCAGGCTCATCTTGGTTGGCTCGGCGATGTCCTCCAAATGGATGAGAAGCGCTTAACCCAGAGAATCATGTTTACCCTTTGCGTAAAAAATCTCGCAGAGGTCAGAAATTGACGTGACAATCAAATATGAAGAGAATTACGAAAGAATTGACGGTCAATGGAGCTCGTCGTTTACCGGGTTGGGGCCGATGTAACTTTCCACATCAATAGCTGAGGACCTTGTAAGACATGGATCAGAATAGACAACAATAGAGGACTTGTTGTCATTCGATAACCACTTGATGATCTGAGCTCCCCTACATGTACTTGAATCTACTTAAATCTTCCTTCTTATAATACTCCAAATAGTAATCTTCTGTATACCTCATTGCTGGATGGGTTTAATGCATCGCTATGATTCATAGCCGTTAGCTGGAGATGATGATGATGATGATTCGTCGTAAAATGAATTTGTTCAGCCAATGGCGTGATTTTATTGACGTGAGCGATATTGGTTTGTGCTGGATTACCCTAGATATACCGATTATTTGAGAGGTGCTACTGCCCCTCCCCTTCCTTGGGATTTTATGTCCTGTTCGAACTATCCTGAGTTTCAGTGGATGGCATTCAACCAAGAGGGCTCTGCCAAATTTGCTTGTAGGTGTGGCTAATAATCGATAATATTTTTTTCCATTTGATCACCCATTTTGGGATATTTGCACACTTTGATTGAAAACAACAAAAATTCAGCGAACTGAGCTTTGTTTTCAATAACTTCATCATCAGGCCAATAGAGTTATGTATAGGAAGAAAAACAATGAGCCACTTGGTTACTAAGCATTTGGTCAAAAAAAGAATAAAATAAAAATTAGTGTCATATTGTAATTGCATCACAGTACATCTGAAGAATAAATGATTGGATATTCAGTTGAATGGGTGACTGATAATGGATCAAACTCAAGAAGAATTACGTAATACTTTCTAATCTCCTGGTTTTGGGACGGGGTTGGAAGAGGTTTGTGTAACGGACTACGGAAGCTGTAGGACCCTGGCAAACTTTTTAACGTGAACATAATTGGTTCGAATAGTTTCATGGTGATCGCCATTGCTTTTGGCAAGTTTCGTTGGCAGACTGCCTTCAAACGTTTGAGAGGTACTCGGTGGGGGATTTGGAAACAATCTTGAACATCTGTTGTATGGTTAGTTTGAGCTAGATGTGTGACGATTGCACTGATTGAGCTGCATCCTAACCTTGATAGCTCATGTTCCTACATTGATGTAACCAACTGTCTTGTCATCCGACCGATGTATTTTGCTGAACATCAACATATGAACTATTGAGGTCATGAGGACAGGAAATTTGTGTTTCGAGTGAGGATAAATAATTTTTCTGCTGTCGCAGGGATGCAGCTGGATAAGTCCTTTAGATCGCTAGTTTTAGTCGTTTGGAGGTATATTCACACATTGGGTCACCTTTGAATGGTAATTGAATGAGTAAGTCTCTCTTCTTAGCTAGCTGAATGGAATCTGTCTAAGTTTTTCCTTACGAAACTCAAAGGATATCCACTTTTCAGTTGAACGTTGTCAATCAGTTGGAATTCATTTTCCAAAGTGATTCGTCAACAGATCTTCCTGGCTTTGAATGGAGAGCAACGCATCATGTTTCTCTTCTGTTTCATGGACACGAAGCTTGTAAAATGTATGTACTGTCCCGTCCATATCGGTTTATGGTAAACATATTGTTGGAGGGTGCCATTATCGCGTCTAGTGAAAGTGACATCAAAATTTAAGGTTCCCTTGTTTATCGATCTCAAAAGTGAAGGTTATGGAAGAGTGAACTCAAATTAAAGCTTGCAAAAATTAGTTAAATATCTTCGTGTTCATTCATTATAAGCAAACTTTCATCAACGTAACGTCAATAGAAACGCAATGCAACAATTACGTTCGATAGATAAATATCAGCAAGTAGAGGCCCCAATGGAGAACCCATTGCTACACCATCCGCTTGTCTGTATATTGTGTTATTAAACTGAGATTGTACATCGCGTGTACACCTGTATATAACTGTATTAGTCTGATGATGAAGTTATCGAAAAATACTAATGTGTTACGTAGGTAGGTTGGACTGTATTGAGTTGATATCAGATCATCAAACTAATTATTCCTTACATGTCAATTTACAAAAGTTCAGAGCTGGAAGCCATTAGCTGTATGATTAGTCGTCGAACGAGTAATAAATGTTGAGCATTAATCGCCATTATGTTAAATGTAAAATGTCAAGATTAATTTGAGGACTATTCCAATGAACTTAATAATTTTGTTTCTGAATGATTAAGATTGATTTCCAGTCTATTGAAAATGTTCCACTAGCAAACCGATATAAAGCATTGATTTATTTACATTGGGACGCGTGCCAGGAAAGTAAACGATTCAATCAGCACTGTGAACTTTCAGTGCGAATTGGGGATCAAGGAAATATATATCATATTGGATTCCGAAAAGAGAAAATCAATAACTTCAGTTAACATTCTAATGAGTGCTATTATCAATGCCTTTGCACTCGAGTTATACACAGTAATAAAAACAGCTAATCGGTAGATTCATACTCATAGATGAACTCGGTTACATCTGCTTGTTGTTGATTGGGAAGAGAGTGAGCTGTGTCATCCTCAAGTGCATAAATTTTTAGCAAAATTGTCATTCCGGGTTATCGGAAAAGTGGCGATGGATCAAGTTGTGGAAACATAGTTGATTTCAGTACTGATGATGCTTTGAAAAGAATGAGATTCCAGATCCTCTTTGTTCATTCACAGGAAAATATGCGTTTTTTTTTACTTTCGATGAGTAATGTATGTCAGAAAGTCAAAATTGTACGTCCGAAAAATGAAGTAACCTGTTTTGTCTTGTTTTATTGAACGTTTTACATTGAATTTCAACAACGTTATTTAAAAGGTAGATGAGGAACATGATTACCTTCCTGTCATATCAGCGGTTGTGATGAGTACCCCTAACTGGCGGGTTGAGACAAATGGATAGTGGTGGATATTCAAATTTACAACTGCTACTGGCAAACTTAACGTCATTGTGACTGAAGCCTGTTTTGACTCACAACTTTGCATACAAATGAGGAGTTTTGACATACATACAGTTATCAGTGACACTGCAAATACGAAAACTGAGTTTCTGAGTAGAGGCCGATTTTTATAGCTTGATAAAGCAAAGGTTATGTCACGCACATTTTTTTCCGGTAACATCTTCTTGAGCATATGCTCATAGTTTATCGATACCGTAAAGTAATCAACTTACAATTACGCAAAAAATAAACAGTTGATAGATGATGATTTTCATCCATCATCTGATTCTTCGAAATAAAAGTAATATGATGTAATCACGTGATAATAATAAGTTAATTGTACTTACCAATAATGGAACATTGACCAGTTATCTTGAAGTATGCAGCGTCAGTCGAATGAGTTAACTACTGAGATACACACTTCAGTAGTCACTTGATTAAAAAATAGTTATCTGAAATTTAACTAAACGAATCACACTATTTTTAAGTAGTATACATTTTTAATGGAAATTGAATCGTTAGTATATTCGTCTAAATTGGTCAGCCTACCGTAAGATGCCTCTCCAAGGGCAAAGATGAATATTACAATATGATTGGGTTACTTAATTGTTATGAACACTAAAGAAGCACTGCACAGCTGTTTCGATCTTTTTCGAACTCGTCAGCAATGCCCATTAGCCCTCCTGTCCAGGGGATCGTAACACCGACCTCTATATTTTACAACAGGTAAGAAAAATTCACGAACGGGTTAATTTTGATTTAAAAATTATGCTACTTAGAAGTAGTGTGATTCTTAAAACTAAATTTTCATGTGACATCTAATAGAAAAAATGGGGTCTGAATGGATTCGCACTTTTGTGTTCGTCCTGATTATTGAGGCAGTTGGTTTAAACATGTGTTATGATTGTGGAATAACGGCTTCATAAGTTTGTTTTGTTTGAAAAGCCCATGATGAATGTTTGTGACGACTATTTTTCAAGAAGAAATCAGAATTTTCCTTCTTAGTATGTTTTATTTTCTTTTTTTGGTTCCGTGGAGGAGCTCAATTGAACCGTTCGGATCGATCGAAGGATATTTGGAAACCGGGTGCTTTGGGGTAGCACTATTTCTCATTTTTCCATAGTTTCATAACATTATTGGGTTATGTAGCAGAACCTTATAATGAATTTTTTCGTGTGGGGGGGGCTTTGTGTGTTGAGAAGAGAGACAGTGCGTTGTCATTCAAAGTATGAACGTTCACAATAACCTAACTGACGAATTTGACTGATATCCTTCACAATTATTAGTTTACTTTTAAAGTTTCCGTGCATTTATCATAATTATAGAATTAACCGCACATTATGCGTTCGAAAACAATTTATTCTCACCATTCAACTATG
>CAXIVU010000151.1:0-2500 GCA_964035795.1 Pterobdella sp. o SKG-2022
GGTGATGATGATGATGATGATGATGATGATGATGATGATTTTAGTCTTATGAAAAGTCGAAATAGAAAAAATTTATAAAATTTAATTGAAAATTAAAATTAAATTTAAAATATTAATCGAAAAAGTGTGAGAAAAAAAAATTAAATAATTTAATATAAAATGATTAAATATTTAATTAAAAAAATAAATTTATTAATTAATAAATTTTAAAAAATTAATCGAAAATAATAATTTTATCATTGCAAGTCCCACGAACGCCAAGGCAAGGCAAGGCAAGGCAAGGCAAGGCGACGCGACTCGCTTTAAGAAAGAGCGTTTCTAAATTCTGAAGCGATTTATTAAAACACAACGTCTTCTACTCAGTTACTATCCTTTTCTAGGTTGTATATGTGAGTGTGCGTGATATACACGCGCTCACATATGCAGCGCTTAGGCACCGTCGCGCCATAAAAAAGTAGCGTAAGATGCGTCTAGAAAGGTGCCTATGTTGAAGGGTGAATAATGTGGTGAATAAAATGATGCCAACTCTAGAACCCCCACACGTGTGTGTACTCCATACGCAAGTACCAATGAATACAAAGGGGCATCACGAGGCGGGCGAAGAAAGGCACCATCACCACCATCACCCGTCTAGTCATGGTAAAAGTGTAAAAGTGCAAAAAAGTGCTGGACGTGATCTGGAACCTCCACGTGGTGTCCGGTGGGAAATTCTGGCTTCTCTTTTTGCAGCAGCAGCAGCAGCAGCAGCAGCAGCAAAAGAGAAAAAAAGAATTTGCAAATACCAGATCGTGAAATGGGAAGCTGCGTGAAAAGACCCACATATAAAAGTGAGTGTTGGCGTCACAAGGGCCAATAAATAAACTAGTGTGACGAACCACTACTTTAAAGCGTAAAGAAAAACACTGCCGTCGGTCTCGCCGCTCTTTCTTCCTTTGTCTCGGCGTGTGTCGGTGTCGATGCGTGGTGCATCATAAATAAGGCCAATCTTAATCGTCCTAAGTCGGCACCTTAAAAGGGCTATTGCCTGCTATTTGTCAGTTCGGCGGCGGCGGCGGCAAGGTACAGGCCACAAAACACGCCACCGCCGTCCCGTCCAAAACTGAACATTTAGGCAACAACCAGTCGTAAAATAGCTCGACGAAAGATGCGTCTAAAATCGCATCTTTCAGTCCCAAATTTCTAAATTTTTCGGCTCGCTGCCGCGAGCCGCCAGGGGAAAAGGATCACTATACTGACTTTCAAACCCGCGTCCAAAACCGGCCACTTCGTATGCAAAACGCTTCATAATTGTAAAGCGTTTTGCAAAAAAGTGCAATTTTACAATTTACAAGTTACAATTCTAAAGCGTTTTGCATTTTTTCAAATTTTTAGGCACCTTACCCCACATCCTTAGACGCATCCTTGCCAGTGTCTCATACTATTTCATCCCTTCGGCCACATACGCCGCCACTTGCGGCAGAGTCATTTCCATCTATCAATGCGTCCACTGTCTGTGTCTGTGTCAATCGCTTCAGTCAGCAGCCGCGTATAATCGAGATCTATTGCAGCATCGTGCCTTATTTTCACAAAACTTCAACAAAAACGCTCACTCACCTTATCAATATCAATATCAATGGGCAAACAAGTCATTCTTCTCACATATTCAAACTCCATCTCTTCTAAGCAACAACGCATTGGCAAAGTTATCGTCGAACCGTCAGCCTAAATTTCACTCAAAATTTGACCACACGATGCGTCTCACATTCCAATGAGACTTAGTCGTAGGTTACACGCAGTCACACGCAGTCACACCCAGTCACACGCAGTCACACGCAGTCACACCCAGTCACACCCAGTCACACGCAGTCACACGCAGTCACACGCAGTCACACCCAGTCACACCCAGTCACACCCAGTCACACGCAGTCACACACACGTTGGCAATACTTCGTGTATGATCTGCGTGTTTTTCAGACAATGGAATATTGGGCCTTGTTACGCCCGCGAAAGAAATCGAGAGACTGTTGGGTGCCTGGTTAGAGTATCGAATGGCTAGAGACGGCTTGGCATTTGCAAGTAAGTATGTATGCGCCTGGCGGGGTGTGGCGCAATGTGGTGGGCGGCGAGTGTCAGCGGCAGTAGGGCTTCATTTAATAATAGTAATAACAATAATCAAATAGATGGCGAAGAATGTTCGTCTATAGCGAACAAATCTTCGAGTCAAGAGGCTTAGTCTCAACAGATCGCAGAGGAATACTGCTCTACTGAGTACAACACCCCGACTCAAAACTAGGTCGTCTACGAATGATTTGGCACCGCCACATCGGCTAAAAATAAATGGTATTTTTAAAGCACTCGCACGCACAGTAAACGTACGAAAAGAGCTTTTTGCTGTGGCTTAACCACCTCCGAAGCCGAAAAACCGGTCGTCCGGAGAGTATTGGCGCCTTTCGACGCGGCGGCACAAACAATATCGTTGTATATTTGGAAAGGATTCTGACTTAGAGGCGTTCAGTCATAA
>CAXIVU010000151.1:10000-13468 GCA_964035795.1 Pterobdella sp. o SKG-2022
GCGGCGGCGCGTTAATCGAGTGTGAATCGAAATAGAGAGTAAAATTGGGTGCAATGTAAGTAACTGAGTAGAGGACGTTATCTTTATGCAAAACGCTTCAGAAATAGTCGGCACTTAGTCGAGATTTTGATCGAAAATGACTTTTTTTTTTTAGTTGATTTTTTTTCACTAAATTACTTTTAAAACATATGTAGAATATAATTTTTGATAAAAAAAGTTTTTTTCATCATTTTTCACTTAATTCGATAAAATAAATGAAATTTATTCTAAAATGAATTACTTCGATTCGTATACATTTGTGATTGAGTAAACGACTAAATTTAATTAATAATCATCTATTTAATGAGAAAAAAAATTTTTTTTAAATTTATTTTAAAAATAATCGAAAAATAAATATATATATATATATTTATATATTTTGAGCGTTTTTAAAATGTCACAATAAAGTATTGTAACATTTAAATTTGATTTTAGTTAATTTAAAAAAAAAAACCATTACCACGTGTATGCTCATTGTTCTAGTAGGGGCGCGAACTGGTGGTTATGATAATGATCTTCGTGTGTGCACGCGTGTTGCACGGCCGCGGCGGTGATGATGATGATGATGATGATGATGATGATGATGATTTTAGTCTTATGAAAAGTCGAAATAGAAAAAATTTATAAAATTTAATTGAAAATTAAAATTAAATTTAAAATATTAATCGAAAAAGTGTGAGAAAAAAAAATTAAATAATTTAATATAAAATGATTAAATATTTAATTAAAAAAATAAATTTATTAATTAATAAATTTTAAAAATTAATCGAAAATAATAATTTTATCATTGCAAGTCCCACGAACGCCAAGGCAAGGCAAGGCAAGGCAAGGCAAGGCGACGCGACTCGCTTTAAGAAAGAGCGTTTCTAAATTCTGAAGCGATTTATTAAAACACAACGTCTTCTACTCAGTTACTATCCTTTTCTAGGTTGTATATGTGAGTGTGCGTGATATACACGCGCTCACATATGCAGCGCTTAGGCACCGTCGCGCCATAAAAAAGTAGCGTAAGATGCGTCTAGAAAGGTGCCTATGTTGAAGGGTGAATAATGTGGTGAATAAAATGATGCCAACTCTAGAACCCCCACACGTGTGTGTACTCCATACGCAAGTACCAATGAATACAAAGGGGCATCACGAGGCGGGCGAAGAAAGGCACCATCACCACCATCACCCGTCTAGTCATGGTAAAAGTGTAAAAGTGCAAAAAAGTGCTGGACGTGATCTGGAACCTCCACGTGGTGTCCGGTGGGAAATTCTGGCTTCTCTTTTTGCAGCAGCAGCAGCAGCAGCAGCAGCAGCAAAAGAGAAAAAAAGAATTTGCAAATACCAGATCGTGAAATGGGAAGCTGCGTGAAAAGACCCACATATAAAAGTGAGTGTTGGCGTCACAAGGGCCAATAAATAAACTAGTGTGACGAACCACTACTTTAAAGCGTAAAGAAAAACACTGCCGTCGGTCTCGCCGCTCTTTCTTCCTTTGTCTCGGCGTGTGTCGGTGTCGATGCGTGGTGCATCATAAATAAGGCCAATCTTAATCGTCCTAAGTCGGCACCTTAAAAGGGCTATTGCCTGCTATTTGTCAGTTCGGCGGCGGCGGCGGCAAGGTACAGGCCACAAAACACGCCACCGCCGTCCCGTCCAAAACTGAACATTTAGGCAACAACCAGTCGTAAAATAGCTCGACGAAAGATGCGTCTAAAATCGCATCTTTCAGTCCCAAATTTCTAAATTTTTCGGCTCGCTGCCGCGAGCCGCCAGGGGAAAAGGATCACTATACTGACTTTCAAACCCGCGTCCAAAACCGGCCACTTCGTATGCAAAACGCTTCATAATTGTAAAGCGTTTTGCAAAAAAGTGCAATTTTACAATTTACAAGTTACAATTCTAAAGCGTTTTGCATTTTTTCAAATTTTTAGGCACCTTACCCCACATCCTTAGACGCATCCTTGCCAGTGTCTCATACTATTTCATCCCTTCGGCCACATACGCCGCCACTTGCGGCAGAGTCATTTCCATCTATCAATGCGTCCACTGTCTGTGTCTGTGTCAATCGCTTCAGTCAGCAGCCGCGTATAATCGAGATCTATTGCAGCATCGTGCCTTATTTTCACAAAACTTCAACAAAAACGCTCACTCACCTTATCAATATCAATATCAATGGGCAAACAAGTCATTCTTCTCACATATTCAAACTCCATCTCTTCTAAGCAACAACGCATTGGCAAAGTTATCGTCGAACCGTCAGCCTAAATTTCACTCAAAATTTGACCACACGATGCGTCTCACATTCCAATGAGACTTAGTCGTAGGTTACACGCAGTCACACGCAGTCACACCCAGTCACACGCAGTCACACGCAGTCACACCCAGTCACACCCAGTCACACGCAGTCACACGCAGTCACACGCAGTCACACCCAGTCACACCCAGTCACACCCAGTCACACGCAGTCACACACACGTTGGCAATACTTCGTGTATGATCTGCGTGTTTTTCAGACAATGGAATATTGGGCCTTGTTACGCCCGCGAAAGAAATCGAGAGACTGTTGGGTGCCTGGTTAGAGTATCGAATGGCTAGAGACGGCTTGGCATTTGCAAGTAAGTATGTATGCGCCTGGCGGGGTGTGGCGCAATGTGGTGGGCGGCGAGTGTCAGCGGCAGTAGGGCTTCATTTAATAATAGTAATAACAATAATCAAATAGATGGCGAAGAATGTTCGTCTATAGCGAACAAATCTTCGAGTCAAGAGGCTTAGTCTCAACAGATCGCAGAGGAATACTGCTCTACTGAGTACAACACCCCGACTCAAAACTAGGTCGTCTACGAATGATTTGGCACCGCCACATCGGCTAAAAATAAATGGTATTTTTAAAGCACTCGCACGCACAGTAAACGTACGAAAAGAGCTTTTTGCTGTGGCTTAACCACCTCCGAAGCCGAAAAACCGGTCGTCCGGAGAGTATTGGCGCCTTTCGACGCGGCGGCACAAACAATATCGTTGTATATTTGGAAAGGATTCTGACTTAGAGGCGTTCAGTCATAATCCTGCAGACGGTAGCTTCGCACCATTGGCTTATCAGCCAAGCACATGAACCAAATGTCTGAACCTGCGGTTCCTCTCGTACTGAGCACGATTACCATAGCAACGACGTAGTCATTAGTAGGGTAAAACTAACCTGTCTCACGACGGTCTAAACCCAGCTCACGTTCCCTGTTAGTGGGTGAACAATCCAACGCTTGGTGAATTCTGCTTCACAATGATAGGAAGAGCCGACATCGAAGGATCAAAAAGCAACGTCGCTATGAACGCTTGGCTGCCACAAGCCAGTTATCCCTGTGGTAACTTTTCTGACACCTCTTGCTTAAAACTCATAAATAATCAAAAGGATCGATAGGCCATGCTTTCACAGTCTGTATTCGTACT
>CAXIVU010000152.1:0-2500 GCA_964035795.1 Pterobdella sp. o SKG-2022
GCAAGGCAAGGCGACGCGACTCGCTTTAAGAAAGAGCGTTTCTAAATTCTGAAGCGATTTATTAAAACACAACGTCTTCTACTCAGTTACTATCCTTTTCTAGGTTGTATATGTGAGTGTGCGTGATATACACGCGCTCACATATGCAGCGCTTAGGCACCGTCGCGCCATAAAAAAGTAGCGTAAGATGCGTCTAGAAAGGTGCCTATGTTGAAGGGTGAATAATGTGGTGAATAAAATGATGCCAACTCTAGAACCCCCACACGTGTGTGTACTCCATACGCAAGTACCAATGAATACAAAGGGGCATCACGAGGCGGGCGAAGAAAGGCACCATCACCACCATCACCCGTCTAGTCATGGTAAAAGTGTAAAAGTGCAAAAAAGTGCTGGACGTGATCTGGAACCTCCACGTGGTGTCCGGTGGGAAATTCTGGCTTCTCTTTTTGCAGCAGCAGCAGCAGCAGCAGCAGCAGCAAAAGAGAAAAAAAGAATTTGCAAATACCAGATCGTGAAATGGGAAGCTGCGTGAAAAGACCCACATATAAAAGTGAGTGTTGGCGTCACAAGGGCCAATAAATAAACTAGTGTGACGAACCACTACTTTAAAGCGTAAAGAAAAACACTGCCGTCGGTCTCGCCGCTCTTTCTTCCTTTGTCTCGGCGTGTGTCGGTGTCGATGCGTGGTGCATCATAAATAAGGCCAATCTTAATCGTCCTAAGTCGGCACCTTAAAAGGGCTATTGCCTGCTATTTGTCAGTTCGGCGGCGGCGGCGGCAAGGTACAGGCCACAAAACACGCCACCGCCGTCCCGTCCAAAACTGAACATTTAGGCAACAACCAGTCGTAAAATAGCTCGACGAAAGATGCGTCTAAAATCGCATCTTTCAGTCCCAAATTTCTAAATTTTTCGGCTCGCTGCCGCGAGCCGCCAGGGGAAAAGGATCACTATACTGACTTTCAAACCCGCGTCCAAAACCGGCCACTTCGTATGCAAAACGCTTCATAATTGTAAAGCGTTTTGCAAAAAAGTGCAATTTTACAATTTACAAGTTACAATTCTAAAGCGTTTTGCATTTTTTCAAATTTTTAGGCACCTTACCCCACATCCTTAGACGCATCCTTGCCAGTGTCTCATACTATTTCATCCCTTCGGCCACATACGCCGCCACTTGCGGCAGAGTCATTTCCATCTATCAATGCGTCCACTGTCTGTGTCTGTGTCAATCGCTTCAGTCAGCAGCCGCGTATAATCGAGATCTATTGCAGCATCGTGCCTTATTTTCACAAAACTTCAACAAAAACGCTCACTCACCTTATCAATATCAATATCAATGGGCAAACAAGTCATTCTTCTCACATATTCAAACTCCATCTCTTCTAAGCAACAACGCATTGGCAAAGTTATCGTCGAACCGTCAGCCTAAATTTCACTCAAAATTTGACCACACGATGCGTCTCACATTCCAATGAGACTTAGTCGTAGGTTACACGCAGTCACACGCAGTCACACCCAGTCACACGCAGTCACACGCAGTCACACCCAGTCACACCCAGTCACACGCAGTCACACGCAGTCACACCCAGTCACACCCAGTCACACCCAGTCACACGCAGTCACACACACGTTGGCAATACTTCGTGTATGATCTGCGTGTTTTTCAGACAATGGAATATTGGGCCTTGTTACGCCCGCGAAAGAAATCGAGAGACTGTTGGGTGCCTGGTTAGAGTATCGAATGGCTAGAGACGGCTTGGCATTTGCAAGTAAGTATGTATGCGCCTGGCGGGGTGTGGCGCAATGTGGTGGGCGGCGAGTGTCAGCGGCAGTAGGGCTTCATTTAATAATAGTAATAACAATAATCAAATAGATGGCGAAGAATGTTCGTCTATAGCGAACAAATCTTCGAGTCAAGAGGCTTAGTCTCAACAGATCGCAGAGGAATACTGCTCTACTGAGTACAACACCCCGACTCAAAACTAGGTCGTCTACGAATGATTTGGCACCGCCACATCGGCTAAAAATAAATGGTATTTTTAAAGCACTCGCACGCACAGTAAACGTACGAAAAGAGCTTTTTGCTGTGGCTTAACCACCTCCGAAGCCGAAAAACCGGTCGTCCGGAGAGTATTGGCGCCTTTCGACGCGGCGGCACAAACAATATCGTTGTATATTTGGAAAGGATTCTGACTTAGAGGCGTTCAGTCATAATCCTGCAGACGGTAGCTTCGCACCATTGGCTTATCAGCCAAGCACATGAACCAAATGTCTGAACCTGCGGTTCCTCTCGTACTGAGCACGATTACCATAGCAACGACGTAGTCATTAGTAGGGTAAAACTAACCTGTCTCACGACGGTCTAAACCCAGCTCACGTTCCCTGTTAGTGGGTGAACAATCCAACGCTTGGTGAATTCTGCTTCACAATGATAGGAAGAGCCGACATCGAAGGATCAAAAAGCAACGTCGCTATGAACGCTTGGCTGCCACAAGCCAGTT
>CAXIVU010000152.1:10000-12500 GCA_964035795.1 Pterobdella sp. o SKG-2022
CGTATACATTTGTGATTGAGTAAACGACTAAATTTAATTAATAATCATCTATTTAATGAGAAAAAAAATTTTTTTTAAATTTATTTTAAAAATAATCGAAAAATAAATATATATATATATATTTATATATTTTGAGCGTTTTTAAAATGTCACAATAAAGTATTGTAACATTTAAATTTGATTTTAGTTAATTTAAAAAAAAAAACCATTACCACGTGTATGCTCATTGTTCTAGTAGGGGCGCGAACTGGTGGTTATGATAATGATCTTCGTGTGTGCACGCGTGTTGCACGGCCGCGGCGGTGATGATGATGATGATGATGATGATGATGATGATGATTTTAGTCTTATGAAAAGTCGAAATAGAAAAAATTTATAAAATTTAATTGAAAATTAAAATTAAATTTAAAATATTAATCGAAAAAGTGTGAGAAAAAAAAATTAAATAATTTAATATAAAATGATTAAATATTTAATTAAAAAAATAAATTTATTAATTAATAAATTTTAAAAAATTAATCGAAAATAATAATTTTATCATTGCAAGTCCCACGAACGCCAAGGCAAGGCAAGGCAAGGCAAGGCAAGGCGACGCGACTCGCTTTAAGAAAGAGCGTTTCTAAATTCTGAAGCGATTTATTAAAACACAATGTCTTCTACTCAGTTACTATCCTTTTCTAGGTTGTATATGTGAGTGTGCGTGATATACACGCGCTCACATATGCAGCGCTTAGGCACCGTCGCGCCATAAAAAAGTAGCGTAAGATGCGTCTAGAAAGGTGCCTATGTTGAAGGGTGAATAATGTGGTGAATAAAATGATGCCAACTCTAGAACCCCCACACGTGTGTGTACTCCATACGCAAGTACCAATGAATACAAAGGGGCATCACGAGGCGGGCGAAGAAAGGCACCATCACCACCATCACCCGTCTAGTCATGGTAAAAGTGTAAAAGTGCAAAAAAGTGCTGGACGTGATCTGGAACCTCCACGTGGTGTCCGGTGGGAAATTCTGGCTTCTCTTTTTGCAGCAGCAGCAGCAGCAGCAGCAGCAGCAAAAGAGAAAAAAAGAATTTGCAAATACCAGATCGTGAAATGGGAAGCTGCGTGAAAAGACCCACATATAAAAGTGAGTGTTGGCGTCACAAGGGCCAATAAATAAACTAGTGTGACGAACCACTACTTTAAAGCGTAAAGAAAAACACTGCCGTCGGTCTCGCCGCTCTTTCTTCCTTTGTCTCGGCGTGTGTCGGTGTCGATGCGTGGTGCATCATAAATAAGGCCAATCTTAATCGTCCTAAGTCGGCACCTTAAAAGGGCTATTGCCTGCTATTTGTCAGTTCGGCGGCGGCGGCGGCAAGGTACAGGCCACAAAACACGCCACCGCCGTCCCGTCCAAAACTGAACATTTAGGCAACAACCAGTCGTAAAATAGCTCGACGAAAGATGCGTCTAAAATCGCATCTTTCAGTCCCAAATTTCTAAATTTTTCGGCTCGCTGCCGCGAGCCGCCAGGGGAAAAGGATCACTATACTGACTTTCAAACCCGCGTCCAAAACCGGCCACTTCGTATGCAAAACGCTTCATAATTGTAAAGCGTTTTGCAAAAAAGTGCAATTTTACAATTTACAAGTTACAATTCTAAAGCGTTTTGCATTTTTTCAAATTTTTAGGCACCTTACCCCACATCCTTAGACGCATCCTTGCCAGTGTCTCATACTATTTCATCCCTTCGGCCACATACGCCGCCACTTGCGGCAGAGTCATTTCCATCTATCAATGCGTCCACTGTCTGTGTCTGTGTCAATCGCTTCAGTCAGCAGCCGCGTATAATCGAGATCTATTGCAGCATCGTGCCTTATTTTCACAAAACTTCAACAAAAACGCTCACTCACCTTATCAATATCAATATCAATGGGCAAACAAGTCATTCTTCTCACATATTCAAACTCCATCTCTTCTAAGCAACAACGCATTGGCAAAGTTATCGTCGAACCGTCAGCCTAAATTTCACTCAAAATTTGACCACACGATGCGTCTCACATTCCAATGAGACTTAGTCGTAGGTTACACGCAGTCACACGCAGTCACACCCAGTCACACGCAGTCACACGCAGTCACACCCAGTCACACCCAGTCACACGCAGTCACACGCAGTCACACGCAGTCACACCCAGTCACACCCAGTCACACCCAGTCACACGCAGTCACACACACGTTGGCAATACTTCGTGTATGATCTGCGTGTTTTTCAGACAATGGAATATTGGGCCTTGTTACGCCCGCGAAAGAAATCGAGAGACTGTTGGGTGCCTGGTTAGAGTATCGAATGGCTAGAGACGGCTTGGCATTTGCAAGTAAGTATGTATGCGCCTGGCGGGGTGTGGCGCAATGTGGTGGGCGGCGAGTGTCAGCGGCAGTAGGGCTTCATTTAATAATAGTAATAACAATAATCAAATAGATGGCGAAGAATGTTCGTCTATAGCGAACAAATCTTCGAG
>CAXIVU010000153.1:5000-7500 GCA_964035795.1 Pterobdella sp. o SKG-2022
AAATAGAGAGTAAAATTGGGTGCAATGTAAGTAACTGAGTAGAGGACGTTATCTTTATGCAAAACGCTTCAGAAATAGTCGGCACTTAGTCGAGATTTTGATCGAAAATGACTTTTTTTTTTTAGTTGATTTTTTTTCACTAAATTACTTTTAAAACATATGTAGAATATAATTTTTGATAAAAAAAGTTTTTTTCATCATTTTTCACTTAATTCGATAAAATAAATGAAATTTATTCTAAAATGAATTACTTCGATTCGTATACATTTGTGATTGAGTAAACGACTAAATTTAATTAATAATCATCTATTTAATGAGAAAAAAAATTTTTTTTAAATTTATTTTAAAAATAATCGAAAAATAAATATATATATATATATTTATATATTTTGAGCGTTTTTAAAATGTCACAATAAAGTATTGTAACATTTAAATTTGATTTTAGTTAATTTAAAAAAAAAAACCATTACCACGTGTATGCTCATTGTTCTAGTAGGGGCGCGAACTGGTGGTTATGATAATGATCTTCGTGTGTGCACGCGTGTTGCACGGCCGCGGCGGTGATGATGATGATGATGATGATGATGATGATGATGATTTTAGTCTTATGAAAAGTCGAAATAGAAAAAATTTATAAAATTTAATTGAAAATTAAAATTAAATTTAAAATATTAATCGAAAAAGTGTGAGAAAAAAAAATTAAATAATTTAATATAAAATGATTAAATATTTAATTAAAAAAATAAATTTATTAATTAATAAATTTTAAAAAATTAATCGAAAATAATAATTTTATCATTGCAAGTCCCACGAACGCCAAGGCAAGGCAAGGCAAGGCAAGGCAAGGCGACGCGACTCGCTTTAAGAAAGAGCGTTTCTAAATTCTGAAGCGATTTATTAAAACACAACGTCTTCTACTCAGTTACTATCCTTTTCTAGGTTGTATATGTGAGTGTGCGTGATATACACGCGCTCACATATGCAGCGCTTAGGCACCGTCGCGCCATAAAAAAGTAGCGTAAGATGCGTCTAGAAAGGTGCCTATGTTGAAGGGTGAATAATGTGGTGAATAAAATGATGCCAACTCTAGAACCCCCACACGTGTGTGTACTCCATACGCAAGTACCAATGAATACAAAGGGGCATCACGAGGCGGGCGAAGAAAGGCACCATCACCACCATCACCCGTCTAGTCATGGTAAAAGTGTAAAAGTGCAAAAAAGTGCTGGACGTGATCTGGAACCTCCACGTGGTGTCCGGTGGGAAATTCTGGCTTCTCTTTTTGCAGCAGCAGCAGCAGCAGCAGCAGCAGCAAAAGAGAAAAAAAGAATTTGCAAATACCAGATCGTGAAATGGGAAGCTGCGTGAAAAGACCCACATATAAAAGTGAGTGTTGGCGTCACAAGGGCCAATAAATAAACTAGTGTGACGAACCACTACTTTAAAGCGTAAAGAAAAACACTGCCGTCGGTCTCGCCGCTCTTTCTTCCTTTGTCTCGGCGTGTGTCGGTGTCGATGCGTGGTGCATCATAAATAAGGCCAATTTTAATCGTCCTAAGTCGGCACCTTAAAAGGGCTATTGCCTGCTATTTGTCAGTTCGGCGGCGGCGGCGGCAAGGTACAGGCCACAAAACACGCCACCGCCGTCCCGTCCAAAACTGAACATTTAGGCAACAACCAGTCGTAAAATAGCTCGACGAAAGATGCGTCTAAAATCGCATCTTTCAGTCCCAAATTTCTAAATTTTTCGGCTCGCTGCCGCGAGCCGCCAGGGGAAAAGGATCACTATACTGACTTTCAAACCCGCGTCCAAAACCGGCCACTTCGTATGCAAAACGCTTCATAATTGTAAAGCGTTTTGCAAAAAAGTGCAATTTTACAATTTACAAGTTACAATTCTAAAGCGTTTTGCATTTTTTCAAATTTTTAGGCACCTTACCCCACATCCTTAGACGCATCCTTGCCAGTGTCTCATACTATTTCATCCCTTCGGCCACATACGCCGCCACTTGCGGCAGAGTCATTTCCATCTATCAATGCGTCCACTGTCTGTGTCTGTGTCAATCGCTTCAGTCAGCAGCCGCGTATAATCGAGATCTATTGCAGCATCGTGCCTTATTTTCACAAAACTTCAACAAAAACGCTCACTCACCTTATCAATATCAATATCAATGGGCAAACAAGTCATTCTTCTCACATATTCAAACTCCATCTCTTCTAAGCAACAACGCATTGGCAAAGTTATCGTCGAACCGTCAGCCTAAATTTCACTCAAAATTTGACCACACGATGCGTCTCACATTCCAATGAGACTTAGTCGTAGGTTACACGCAGTCACACGCAGTCACACCCAGTCACACGCAGTCACACGCAGTCACACCCAGTCACACCCAGTCACACGCAGTCACACGCAGTCACACGCAGTCACACCCAGTCACACCCAGTCACACCCAGTCACACGCAGTCACACACACGTTGGCAATACTTCGTGTATGATCTG
>CAXIVU010000154.1:0-29652 GCA_964035795.1 Pterobdella sp. o SKG-2022
TTCGGAGTTTGAGGGTGAGAGATGGGCTTTCGAAAAGTCTTGCAGATGAATCAAACCGTGAGTTCTTATGTTTGAACTCTATTCTTTGCCGTTGTTGCCTGATTCTAAGGAGCTTCAAGAAACTCCATCGAGCGATAGATCGATTTCGATACTTCATTTGCAATTTTTGGGTTGGATTTTCCCTCAAAAAATACAGTTCTATTGGGTTCACGTTTATTGTTTCTTAACTAGCTGTTTTGAGTAAATTATTACTTTTGTGTTTAATACAGGTCCAAATTGTAAGTTCACTGCATATTTTGTACTCAAAGAGATGTCATTCAAATTCGTTTGATTATTTTATCTAATTATAGGCTTTCAAAATAGTGGTCTCAAATATCTTGAACTAAACAAGCTCAAATGACATTGCCATAAAAGTGTGTGCATGGTCACACAAAAAATAATATGCTTCTAAATGGGATAAAAAATCTGTTATTGGATAAGCAATTTATGGGCCAAGAGAGGAACGAAATTATAGTTAGAACAGATATTGAAAAATAAAAAAATCAGACGGATGGGTTTGAATGCCGAAATTAGTCAAAGTTATTGGATAATTAGCATAGTGAAAAGTAAGTTTAACCCAAAAGAGGTTTTTAATTTACTAACGTTTCTTTTTGTACACATAAACTGGGCTTGTGCGTTGTTGTACTGGCACTGTTTCTTTTCGAGAGAAATACCGTTATATGCATGCATTGGATCAACTTTATGTCCGGTTTCAAGCGAATATATTTACAATAAACAGCGAAAATCCTCTGCGTGTGTTGAGCCACAACCCATTCGGTGTTTGTTCACTGGTCGTGTCACGAAACCGCCTTTCAGTCCTCCTCATATAAATGCTTCGGTGTGGGCACGTAAATTTCTGTATGCAATTGGACCTAGTGAAAACAGTTGGTGCACCAAGACTTGACTGTTTGCAGATTTGCCTAGAATGATAGATTATCACAATCTTGGCAGTGGGAATTGTTTGATCCATAGGCTTTTCATACCTTCTGAAGTCAAATCTCCAAGCTGGTCAGCAATAGAGAAAATCTGTTTCTTGTATCCTAGTAGTAGTTTGCATGCTGTGATATTTGAATTCAACTGCACGTATCTTGACATGATTTGTAGAAGGTATCCATCTTCGCTAAGAAAAGGAATGTTGCAAATCCTAGACAGCTCTGATGCACCACTATTCTATGCATAAGATAAAGGAATGAATCGATTACACCCAGATAATGTTGCTGCACACACGCATTATTCGAACGAATGCAAATGCACAACTAGAACTCTGATAAATCTCAAGATTTTTGAACCTGGAATGATCTAAATGTTCCACTGACAATGAGAATATTGAATTTCGTTGGTGAAATATTTCCTGCAGATGTTCTGAATGAATGAAAATAATCATAATGGAAAATGAGAAAGTAAAGTTGAAGAATATGAAGCAAAATAGGAAGGTATATTGGTATAAGATAAGCGTTTCGGGAAAAAGCAATGGGGAGATTGTATGAATTCAATAAATTTCTAGAAATGTCATGGAAATATGGTCAATCTAGCCCCACTGATTTTAAAGCGCTGTCTCGGATCAATAGTCGCTTAAGTGTCGGTGTCTGAAATCATGATGTTTAGCTTGGTGATAACTGAATGCAATAAGGACCTGCATATGCACACTGAGATAATATAATAAAAGAGCCCATCACAAAGATGTACTACAAACAGGGAGCACTACCATCAACGATTCCTAGTTTATGCGAAAGCAGGCCACATCATTAGGAATGGTTCTGTGAACGTTCTTATGAGAAATAGCCAGAAGGATTACTATAAATCGCTTGAAAATGTTATTAACTAAATTCCATCTCCCAACAAGTAAGGATTCTTTGTCCAGTTCCTCAGTCCCCGTTTAACATGTTACACAAAGTTATGGAAATCATCTGATAATAATGACTAAATTTTAACGAAAGATGCAATTTTGTTGAAGAAATACATGGAGATGAGTTCGAAACCCAGTGAAAAATTCTATCCATCAAACCATTGGTGCAATGAAATAGAAAAATAGCTATTTATGAGGTCTGTCTTAACACTGGAAAGACCAAGTGTACCCGCTGCCCTTTGAAGACAGTACAATATTTGTCATATGGAATTCGGGATAATGTACATTTAGTTTCTGCACTTTGATAGTAGCGCAATTTATTCGTTTAGTTCCTATACGCAGAATGTCAAACTCAGTTTGAACTGTTGTCAGTATGCTGGCACCCGGTTGATTAAATTCTGATCTATATTCGTACGCTGGGGTCCACGATTCTCACCTATTTAAGTTTCAGGTAATCCATCCACGACTGCACCACAGTGTAATTGGTTTAAGCAACCGAATTCTGAATTTTTTGTCTGAAGTGCAGAGACATTTTTTGTCAGAGTTGCTTGTAAGTGAATCCACGTGGACGGTCCTAACTATTAGGTCATTATGAATTTTTTTTCAAAAGTGATTGTTCACACGGAACGTGAGGATTAATTTTTATTTTTCTAGTCTACTCCTGTTTTCAGCTAAAGGCTTTAATCCAAATGAGAGCAACTAATTTCGTGGACGTATTTTCACATCCGAATGTCTTCAACGTGTCAGCAGGTGTGACTAAATGATTCTGTTAGCAAATGCTTGGAACCTATGCTTGAGATTAAAACATCTTGTGGTTTTTCAAGTAATACTGAAAACCTTCATGATATATTTTCAAAGGTAGAGTTGGAGGCGTAGCAGACAGAGAATCTACTTGATGAGTTCCATCCAGGACATGACTATTGACGAGGTACAAGGAAATGATTAACCAAAAAACTAACAAAAAATATTACGAGATAACTAGTATTTAGTAGCTTCATATAAGAAGCAGCATTATTTTGATGATATCAGCGTTATGTTTTGCAAGCATACCATTTGGTATATCCAGGACTGAGTAATTATTTGACCTCTGTGACTGCTATTTGCATCTTTTGATGGAGATTCATATATCAAGTGGTTTGCAACCTTTTCGAAGAGTTGTAAACTTCCAGGCTGTTGTATTGTTTATTTTGCCGTTTCTCATGTAACCACAAAAAATGTATTAGGCAGATTTAGCAACACGAAATCACCGACAGAATCGATAATGCAATATGACGGAACGCCTAAGTAGCAGATGGTTCATTCCATTTGACAAACATCTATTGCAAGAAAAACTCGATTAATTTATCTCGCTGTTGTCGTAATGCCCTGACCTTATTGGTATTGTTACGGACAATTTCGATTGTGTTGCGTATCAGCAACGACGTTGCTGCTGTTATATCGGCATAGTACAGTTTTGAATGGCTACGTCAGTAACGGCAAGGACCAGTCCGACTACCAATAATCGGGAGAAAGGCAGGAGTAAAGCCACAAAATTTACTACTACAATGCCAGTTACGAGTTGCAATTAATAGAGTAAAATCTTGTCTCTATATTCCATAATCATCCAGTAAGATGGTTTGTCATTCCACGGAGAATGTATCTGTGAAAGTTAAAACAAACAATATCAACTTTATCCTATGTAACTTAATGCAATGACGGCGTTCGGCCAAGTCTTTGAAAACAAACAATCACAAATGTCTTTGGTTTAGTTATTCTGCCTTCTGTTACTCTAATCATCATTGAACACCCAATCAAATCACACTTCACACAATATCACTTTCTGCCAATGATTTATTTCCATTTCACTAACAATGAAATTTCTTCCGACGATGCAGACTGACTTCATGTATATATATATATATATATATATATATATATATATATATATATATATATATATATATCCAACAAACCTAATTAGACGGTGACATAGCGAGTAGGGTCCACAACGGGAATTTCTCAAAATCATCTCTCAACCTTCCTTCAGACAAAAGTATAAGCTAGGTTAATGTCGAATAAATTGACTAGATTTGACACTAGAATTATAAAACCAGAATGCCTAACTGGTCAAGCCACTAAAGTTTCAATGTAAGAAAGAGCTGTCTTTGAACAAAAGCTGAAATATTTTCATACCCTTGTTCTATTTATTTATTCAAAATAACTTCATTGTATGAACTTCCTGACCTGTATCGATAAGATGCCCAGTAATTAAGGGCCATACGTGTCATTCATTTTTATCAGTCAGATTGACAGAAATAATTCAATTTTCAAAAATTCCGATGCTTTAAAACAGGTTCTTAAATTCGTGCATCCGACAATCGAGAAAAAGAGTTAAAATAGATACCTGATTGAGTTTCTATTATCAAAATTAATTTCATCAATCGAAAATGGTGGTATATTTCCAAGGCGATTAGGCAGTCGTGATTCATCACCTTGGCTTTCAGAAGTTATGAAGTAATATTTTAGTATTATGATCAAACGAAATTATTATGCTGCCAGATTAGTCATTTTCATGAACGTCGTTCACATATGTTCTTACCTTTCGTAGAATGAACAATCATGTCACTTCATACTATATTGGAGAATTCATATGTGATTGCGTAAACAATCATCAGGAACATAGAGTGCATGGTCAAATTATCGTTGGGTAACATGTACCCAAAAGAATTGAAAATCAGGTCAGTCTGGCTGATCCAATAGTTTGAGGATGATTATACAAAACATTTCGTCGAGTCATTTCACAAAATATATACAGAGCATTTATTTAAAGTGTGCACAACTGTTTATATTATCATTAAGACTTTGGTGGTTTATACCAGTTTGGTCACAGAATTTATCTTTCTACCCTTTTTACCTCGGTAGCTTTGATGTCAGAGCTATTCGCGTCACTTTTTATTATTTCATCTACTTCACACATTTATCTGTGTTTAGAATTTCGAAAATGATTTCTATTAACTAATTTCAGAAAATAAATCAAATATGTTTTCCCCTCCATTTCAGCATAACTCACAAATGTTATAATATGGCCAGCTTTATTCTATGGTATAATGATATTTTTATCTATCAATGCTCTATAGGGAAACCTACATGAACCTGTATAACCGCATTCGAATTGAACACTCATAATCGCTGTGTATTTTGGAATTTTATTTCTGTTAAATCTAGTAACTTGATTTCTCCATTTATATCTACTTGGTTGCAGTTATTTGTGAGTTTCGTTGAGAGCTTCTCCATAACTGTGATTGCATTTAATTAATTTTTTGAAATTCATAATCCATACAAGTACATCGACCACTCAGATTGAAATTTCTGATCAAGTTTGATCTAGATATTCACCTCTGATGAAATGGAGCAAGAACGGCACCCCAGACAAATGCTGTATTGTGATGAGGACCAGTGGTAGTGTTCGCATTAGGACTAAATATTTAATATCAAATGCAGTAGAGTGGTTTTCAGTGCAATTTTCATTCAATAAAATTGCAGTCATAACTATAATTATAATTGTAATTATAATCAGAGAATGTGTGTTAAAATCACGTCTGGGCTGAGTGTTTCAAACATTCAATTATTATTCCCCTTCTCCATGGGTAAAAATCAAAATGCCACCTCCTGATTCAAATTTTTTTGATACCGATAAACAGGAAAACTTTATAAATTTCCATACAGTCACACTAGTTACCTGGATCAGCTATTTTACGATATTATCAAGGAAGATATAAAATTATTCTGAATATTGAATGGTGATGATGTGCTTTGATATTTTTAAACTTCCGTTGAAAATCTATTCAGTAAACGGTGAGTATCATTCATTTCTTCTTCCTATGCTCATTTCAGCCTGTCTACAAAATTCCTAATATATCTATTTATGTAAAATATACCCATGTTTGCATTGAAAACAGCAATTTAAAACAAAGGCGCACTTTTCGATATATTCTTCACCAGGCTTTTACATATATATGGAATTAACAGTTAACATAATTGGTTATCGATCATAGGTCGATGGAAAGGTCACAGATGTTAACTGTTAATTCCATGTATATGTAAAACCCTGATGATGAATATATCGAAAAGTGCGTCTTTGCTTTAAATTGCTGTTTTCAATATCTATTTATTTCACAAATATTGACTTTCAAATGAGAAATTATGGTTTAGCAAACAAAAGATGGCCGCGAAATATATTCATCTGCTTTGATTATGGGCACTAACCATAATAACAAAAAACAAGATCTTTGATTAGATCGTAAGGAAAAATTTCTTAGTCGATATTTAGGTTTGGTAATTAATCAGATGAATGAAACTGTTGGGGAAAACTATATTTTTCCCCAAGAACACTGATTTGTTATATTTAGCATTTTATATTCTACAATTTAAGTTTTGTTATTTTTCCCTCCCGTTTATATGATGTTGCTAGGAGCTCACATTACCGCCTCATTTGACCTTGACGGTTTATATGAGCTAATTGCTATATTTCAATCAAGGTCATTGAAAGACTATATAAGCGGACGAGTATAACGCTCAAATATCTACGTTTTTCTGCAGACCACAAATACACGATTTTGCTGTTTGACTTTTCATTGGGTTTGGGGTTTTTGAGAGGCAGAATTGAATTATTGGGGTAAACTGAACTGTGCTTTTTCTGTGACCGAGTTATCGAATTGTTGCGTTATAACAAATTTGGCGACGGAGTGTTAACCCACGATGGTTGAATTCTATGCTGATCTAAAGCTTATGATGCAACAGCAAATGGAGCTGATGGAAACCATCACTGCTAAGCTAAGTCTCTCTGCACAGCTCTTATCTACTGTTCCACAGTCGGTTGATCATACTATTAGCAGCATCAATCAATTTTTGTTTGACCCCGAAGCTAACGTCACATTTGATTCCTGACATAAACGATATGAGGAGCTATTTACTGTTTTATCAGAACAGGATGACGCTTGGAAGGTGCGGTTGCTGCTTCGAAAGCTGGGACCCGCTGAGCATGAGCGCTTCGCCATTTCATATTCCCGAAAAATCCAAGAGATGTCTCATTTGTTGATACGGTGAGAAACTTGACTCTAATTTTCGGTGAGCAGTCATCCCTACTCAACACCAGATACCAGTGTCTTCAACTCTGCAAGCGAGACTCAGACGATTTCATCACGTGTGCTGGTATTGTAAACAGAGAATGTAGTCGTTTCCAGCTAAACTCCTTGACCGAAGACCAATTCAAGTGTCTTACTTTCATCTGTGGTCTTCAGTCGCCCAAAGATGCAGATGTTCGAACCCGCCTCCTGACCAAAATTCAACAAGATCCAAAACCACGCTTCAGATGCTTGCTGAGGAATGTCAGAATGTTCTGAATCTCAAACATGACGCTGCCATGATCCAGCATGCAGACCGTCAGCATCTCAACATCAACACCATCCGAACTACTAAACCCCAGTTCGCGAAGAGAGTAACGCAACCTACCCCAAACAAAACTCCCCTTCCCCCTGCAAACACTGTGGTGCTTAGCATTTCCACCGAGACTACCCATTCCGCCAGAACTGCTGCCAGCTATGCAAGAAAATTGGGCACAATGATGGATTCTGTCAAAACACACCGAGTAGTTTACAGCAGCCTAAACGTCCACGGTTTTCCAGACACAAGACGAAACAAACTGTGAAGTCCCTTATCTTGATAGCTTCTTTCCAATCCAATGCTGCTGATCTTCGAAATATGTCTCCCTTCTGATCAATGGTTAACCAGCTCGCTTACAACTTGATACTGCCTCCGACATCAGTATAATCTCTCACACCCTTTGGATGGAGCTCGGTCAACCACCTATAATCAAAACAGAGAGGTCAATCACAAGTGCCTCTGGAGGTACAGTAAAGTTGACGGGACAACTTCACTGCTGTGTCTCATTTCATAACAAGACCATCGCCACTAGCTGTTATGTCTCAAAAACCGAACTGAACTTGTTGGACTTGACTGGTTGGAACAATTAGAACTGAATGATCTCGCGATCAACGCGATCTGTAATCACATAGCATCTTCACTAAAAACTCCTGATATCACCAATAAGATCTTCGAGCGTTTTGCCCCTGTTTTTAAAGATGGTCTTGGTCTCTGTACCCGCACGCAACTGGTGCTCCACCTCTCACCCAACAGCAAGCCAGTGTTTCGTCAAAAAGACATGTTCCGTATGCAGCACTTGAAACAGTTGATAATGAACTCAGACGACTGGAAGAACCTGGTGTGATCTCTCCTGTAACCTATTCAGCCTGGGCTGCACCATTAGTCATAGTAAAGAAACCGAACGTATCAGTTCGACTCTGTGCCGATTTTTCCATCGGTTTGAATGCGGCTCTCGAATCCAACTGTTACCCTTTACTCGCTCCAAATGATTTATTAACCATACTTAATAGAGGTAAATGCTTCGCAAAGCTGGACCTAGCTGAAGCATATTTACAGATTGAGGTGGCTGAAGAATCTCGAGAGGTGTTAACGATAAACACACACCGTGGATTATTTCAGTATACCAGACTACATTTTGGTGTGAAGACCGCCCCAGCCATTTTTCAACAAATCATGGATACGCTGCTTTCGGGTATCTCAGGCACAGTAGCTTATCTAGATGACGTGATAATTGTTGGTCATTCAACGCATGAGCTCGAAGAAAGAATTGGAAGCGTTATACAAAGAATGCAGGAATATTGGTTCAAACTTCGGCGAGAAAAGTGCCAATTTTTCCTAACATCCATCAAGTATCTCGGTTTCATTTTTGATGCTGATGGTTGTCATCCGGATGCAGAAAATATCCGAAGTATACACCAGATACCCAGACCAACTGACGTCGGAACTCTGAGAAGTTTCCTGGAACTGAATAATTATTACAATACCTTTCTTCCATCGCTGCACAATATACAAGCACCGCTCAATCGTCTCCTGGGACAAAATGTTCCATGGTATTGGTCGGCTGAATGTGAACGTGCCTTCGTTAAACTTAAAAGTTTACTTACGTGTGACCTCCTTCTGACACATTATGATCCTCAAAAACCGATCATTGTCACCACTGATGCATCCAGCTATGGAGTTGGTGCCGTCATATCTCACAGGTTCCCTGATGGCTCAGAAAAAGCTATTATTCATGCTTCGCGAACGTTGACCGCCGCCGAACGAAACTACAGTCAGATTGAGGAGGAAGCCTTAGCATTGGTTTTTGCAGTAAAAAATTTCACAAGATGGCTTACGGGCGCCACTTCACACTTCTCACTGACCACAAACCGTTGATTTCGATTTTTGGTTCAAAAAAGGGATTCTGGTTCACTCTGCCAATCGTCTTCAACGTTGGGCAACAGCTCTTCTTGGATATGATTTCAAAATACAGTACCAGCGTACAGAAAATTTTGGACAGGCTGATGCACTATCACGCCTAATCAACATTCATCAGCAACCGGATGAAGAAACTGTTATTGCAGCTATCTCTCTTCCAGTTACAGCCGGTGATATTCGACGCGCAACCGATAATGGCCCGATGCTTCAACAGGTCATCGCATTCGTCAATACACAGTGGTCGAAAAGGGTCGATGGAGACTTCAAACAGTTGCATCAACGACGTGCATCACTCGCCGTCGTCAACAGATGTCTCATGTTTGCCGATAGTGTTATCATACCACCTCCGTTGCGGAATCGTATACTCAAACAGTTTCATTCCGGTTATCCTGCAATTAGTCGCATGAAATCAATCGCACGTAGCTACGTCTACTGGCCACGTATGGATACGGATATAGAAAAGCTGGTTAAAAGCTGTCGAAACTGCCAACAAGCATCCAAAAATCCGCCAAAACAGGAGCCGGTACCCTGGCCACAGACAAATTCACCATGGACACGTGTGCATATAGATTTTGGGGGACCCATGAATGGTGTCACTTACCTGATTGTCATTGACTCACACTCCCAATGGCCGGAAGTTATTTCCTTAACATCCGCAACTACAACGGCAACAATCGCTGCTCTTCGTCGTATATTCAGTCAACATGGCTTGCCAGAAATCGTGGTATCAGATAATGGTACACAGTTTTCGTCCGCCCAATTCAATGACTTTTGTCAACAACACTGCATTAAACATATCTTTTCGCCGCCTTATCATCCGCAGTCAAACCGACAAGCTGAACGGTTCATTGACACATTCAAACGCGCGCTCTTCAAAGCTCGTGGGGAGGGAAAATCAGAGGAAGTGGTTCAACAATTTCTATTTTCCTATCGCACGACCCCTCACAAAGCGTTAGCTAACCAACTGTCTCCCGCAGAAGCCCTAATTGGTCGTAAACTTCGTACAGTACGTCATGCTCTACTCCTCATCCAGGAAAGTACAGAAGAGGTTTCTCTAACTACTGGTTATTCCATCGGTACGAACGTTTACGCCCGAGACTACAGACCCGGTCATAATGGCTGGATCGAAGGTGTTGTAACTGGTCGCCAAGGTAAAGTCGTTCACGACGTATCAGTCGCGGAAGAGGTCTGGATCCGCAATCGCAATCAGCTCCGTCAACGTACTGGAATGAATAACAGTGAGACCGATTCCCTGCCTTTTGATATCCTCATGGATACGTTTGAAATTTCGACGCAGTCTATTCCCGCAGAATTCAATGACCCACCAATCGCAGCTCACCAAAATTTGTTACCCGACGATTAAACCAAAGAAAACGCCAATCAACGCGCCATTTACAAATTGACCCCAAGAGAAAACACAACCAACAAACTTGAGGCGGAGGTGTTGGGGAAAAATATATTTTCCCCCAAGAACACTAATTTGTTATATTAGCATTTTATATTCTACAATTTAAATTTTGTTATTTTTCCCTCCCGTTTCTATGATGTTGCTAGGAGCTCACATTACCGCCTCATTTGACCTTGACGGTTATATGAGCTAATTGCTATATTTCAGTCAAAGTCATTGAAAGACTATATAAGCGGACGAGTATAACGCTCAAATATCTACGTTTTTCTGCAGACCACAAATACATGTGAAGAAGACGGTTGGTCTGGAAGTTGTTTATTTTGCAAACTAACAACTAATATACATTTTTTTATCACTTCACATGAACGTCTAAATTTGCAATTCTTGATGAATAATCCATCCAATTCGGTTTGTACTCAGCCCAAACCTGTGGACATTCTTCTTGACTGTCGTTACTGACGGTAATTATTAGCACTAATCCTTTTCCTGATCTCACAGTCTTCAGTTGGTACTAATTCTGTATTTATCTTTTGTCTGAATTATGCTACCTATAATGAATTGTGAGTGGTTGCACTCCACTTTCACAAATTCATCACCACTACAATAATTGACGGAATTCACGTCACAACACAGGTAGTCTGCTGGTTAGTCAGTTGTACATTCTGCCAGTGCGGAACTACAGAACTGGTTTATTAATCCGCCATGATGTCAAGTGGTTGCATAGCTGAACAATCAATCCCACAATTGACTATCATTCTGTTAACGTAGTCAAATAGTCTATCGGTGAATTTTACAATTATAAGACGTACCATCTGGTCGTGCAATCATCCTGTCAACCAGTCAGGCAGTCATTTGGACACAAAATCTTCAGCGATTCGGCCCGTTAGCCACTCATCTGTTCACCTAATTTTTCGTTGAATCTTGCAACAATGAATTTAGGCAATTTATCAAGTCAAGATTTTCGTACATTAGATGACATTCTTTTAAATGTTAAAACCTTGTTACCAACAGGTCCCGAGAGAACTCATGTAGAAATGAAATCGCTTAAAATAATTGTCGATTCGAAATAAATTTTCAACCCCACAACCTAGCATTTCATTATGAGATGACTGTTACCATCCCGCCTCAGAGAAATAACAAGAATGAACGTGGGATTAGTAAATATCTGCCTTCACATTCAATTTTGGTTGTTCTAAGTTTTTATCAGGATCTAAATGTGTTTATAAATCTCACGAAGGACAACATCAGTAAAACTTATGATTTCATGAATTCATTTTCATGCGAAGATTCACCAGGGGATGTAGTCAATTTAAAGTTGTAAATTTCCTTTCTATTCCTTCACATTTACAATCTTGACATTCAGTAATTTTTCCACTTAGTCCAGTAGGCCTTCTATCGATTCACTGGAACGTTTCTCCCTTTTTTGACCAATTATACAATAGCAGTTACGATGGATTCATGTATCAAAATATGGACCCGGATGTGACCGTGATTTATGAACGAATACCTCATTTTTATCTCAGAATATAGAATTGGTTTCTTCACCTGTCTAATGAACTACTGGATATGTGATGCCTTTTGTGGTATTTAGGGAATAACCAAATAATTAACTGCATTGAAGTGTCACACAATATTTTTGTAAAAAAGTGTCAGTTGATTATTCTGGCACAATCGTCAATTCAGCAATTACAACACCATCCAACCACCTCAATCAAGGTAGCTATTTATCTAGTTTTGAATGTTTCAACTCACAATTTAAGTTCATGATTATTTTCATTCCTGATGAGGTTGCAGTAAAATTATTCGCCCTAGTTGATTATAAGCAATTACCAGCAAGGTTTGGCTAATTTGTACGGATTACAAATCTAGAAAAATATCATTATTCATTATAAAATAAATCAACAGATGTGAACAAGAATATAAATATTTACATGTTGGATGTAAAGATGTCCCTTCTCTAATATGAAAAATACATTATTTACCGCATTTTAATGGTTTCGAGTTAAGTGAGCGTATGTAGGTAATGAATAGTTAATTTAAAAATATTTTAATGTTTATTTTTTAACAAGTACATTATGGATGTCTAATTCTTGATTGACCGTGAAACCAAGTTGATTACTTAGAAGCTGCGCTATTCTGGATTTGTTTTCCTTGTGTTTATGATCAGCACTTTGCTGACGTTGAGAAAGATTATACTCCCACAGGGTTAATTTGATGAAAAAGCATAGTTGAATTTGATGTGTTTAGATCATTAACCCTGCAAACATAATCCCACATTACCGAATATTCAATCTTTGTCAACCTTTCACAACTTCAAAACAATTTGATCCACATAATACGAAACTACAGTGAGTTCTACCTTTCAAATGGTAATGCCAATTTTAACGGTGAGTTTTATTGTACACTAACAAAAAGAAGCTGCTACAAGCCAACATTCCACATTGAATTTGTCACAAAAATTGTTTCCCTAATCCATATAACTACTGGACACCATCTTCTCTTGAACTTGCTTAATGGTAAAATTTTCACAGTCTGCATATATAAATTAGGTGTTGTTTCAATAACTGTTATTTATTGCTATGATTGTATCAGGATTTAAATTTTCTCTCCATTGCATAATATAAAACAATTACATGCAGAATATTTTGCATTCAAACTATGAAATTTGACAAAAAATTAACAGTCAAATGCTGTATTGAACACGTGCATTGATTTGCTTGCATAGGGGACGAATTATTCAGGGTGCTTACCATTCGTAGCGTAATTATGTGCGCATGTATACATTCTACAAACATTTATCTAAAATCTCTGCACTCCCAGCAGAGTCTTCCGTGTACCGCCATACTGATTTTTTTCTTTTCACAGTACATACACTTTAGGAGATAATTCGTGTGATTGGTTTTCAAACTCTATAGTTGAATTAGCCTTTAGGGTGCAATTTAGATTTTACATAATACATTCTAGTCTATTGATGACATACAAAGGCTTGTCAGCACGGAAGATTCAAATGTTTTCAAGGCGATGTATTCGCATGTCAATATATCCTATGTAGTTCAAATTCAAAATTGAGTTACCACATATATCACGTTTTTCGATTCTCCTTCGTAACACATTTGACAGGAAGTTCATCCTCTATATTGGATCGAGAATAAAGCATTTTCAAAGTGTGTGAAAACAACATCATTCCAAACTGTATCTCGTCCCTAAACCAACATTAAATAGGCGCTAGCAGAATGCCATTCACGTATTCTGCATGCATCGACAAACTTAACTGCTTCAAGAAATCTCCCATTGAAATATCATTATTCAGATTACAGATTTCAACCCGTATATTATCCACATATCCTCAGAAACCGGCTTCAAACGTCAGAAAACACTGAATGGGTCATAATTAGGACCTTTAAATGGACTTATCCCACGACCAATCGCCTGGGTTTCCGTGTTGATTTTATTTGAGTGGTTTCAGTCTGCTTCTGTTGGATATGAAATACTATCTGCACTTGCTCAGATGAATTTACCATCTGATCATTCGTTTCTTGTTACCAGCTGTTAAAATGAATTGAATGCATTGACCATGCGATTTGATATGGCTATTTGCAGCAACAACACACAATTGTACATCTGAACTTTCAATATCCATCCGATCGAATTCTTCAACATGAACAGTCTGCTTACTGGACGAAAATGACATGAATTGTAATTCATAAATACGGTTTTCACATAGGTGTATAATAATTCAGCAATGTACACATACACCCGTAAATGTGTGTCAGTGAGTTCTGATTGGTTGACTATTGGGCAAGGACTTTGGTTTCATTATCTTCCAAGCATCGATTGTCAGTGAGCTGTTTTATTCACTGAGATATACATCGATACACACTGATGAATACTTAAGAAGGCTGATTTACCTACTGCTTTTCATCAACTGAACGTGAGCATTACAATGAATCAGAAATTTGATGACGCAATTCAGAAGTAAATGGCCGGAAATAATAAATATTGCACTGACAATAAATAGCTCAACTATTTTAAACATGCTGAATTTCATGAACCTTTTGAAAAATTTTATACGATTTTCAAACTTCTTTTTATTCGATAGTAAAGTGCATATTATACACATTACTTTCTCTTACACGTTCAAATTTAAGGATCCGGTAAGCCCCTCATTATCATAATAGCGCTTATACTCCTTACTCCGATGATGAACTGATTTGCCTTCATTTGGTTGGTCTAACAATTTTGTAGATATTTTTAATTGATATCACTTGAAATGCGATTCGAAAGCCATCCCTCTATAAACTGAATATTGGGTCACTCAGTAGGAAATCTGAATACTGAAATTGGTAGACTCAAAGGAATGTCACAATCTTTGGAAGTAATCGGGATCGCTTAAATTTTGGTGATAAGCTGGAATCAGTGAAAAAGGGGAAAATGAGTTGATGCACTTACTTGAATGCTTTGAAAAATGTTACCATCTACAGATTTTATTCAAAATACTGAACAGTATTCCGTTATCAACATCAGAGAAGAGGATGTAGTTAATTTTTGAAATTACTGTAGTCATATGCAACAAATCTTTTTATCAACTGAATTGCTAGGTAAATCGATTCTGTAGTCGGTCGATTCGGGCGAACTTTTTTATTCAAATCATGTGTGAAATAGTTGAACGACCTTAATACCACAGGAATATTCATAATATGGTGACTCTCGAAAACAGATGAATCAAGCGGTATGGTATAAAATGGGCGATCTGTACCAATTTCTGGAAGATAGCAATATTGCCTTGCCATTTAGCTTTTCAATGCGTTTAGTACTGCATAGGTATCACAGAGGTTGTTTAATTTATTTCAACACATGATGCACTTAGCGGGCATGATCATCATTCAATATAATATGGCTACTATCGAAGAGGTGCTCATATGGTGACGTAGCATATTCTTATATGGTGCATACTGCAAACCTCATCGTTCTGGTTTTCAATATAATCCACCTTTGGCTCGAGGGAATAAAGCCCATCAGGAAGGGCTTGAAAAAGATGGGTTAGCAACACGTTTTTACCTCGATCGCCAGGTAATCATGAATTTCTACTTTTATCCCAATAATGCTGGTTGATTGATATTGAGTTACAGGATTTGTAACAGCGATTATTCTCAAAATGCATAAAAGTGCAGAAAGGTTGGTGGAATGTATTTTTAGTATTGCACTGAGAAATTCAACATTAATTTTACCATCCACCGGTGTGCCCGATGTCAGTATTTTCGTCCGCGGACCGAATAACCAGTAATTCGGCGAACAAAAGTTTATATTCGCACAAGTGTTCTAGATTCTCCAGAGTTGTCTATATTCGTTCGCCCTAATACTTTTCGAATATAATTAGCAGATGGTTTATGTTCAATTCCTTCTTGAAAAAATGTAAATGGGAATGTTACTGACGCTGGTAAATGAATACTCTACGCGATAAATCTCCACAATAACTGTAACGAAATTCATATGAATGTTTAGTTCATTATTGATGATGGATTGGTTACCGAAAATAGTAAACCTTTCACTTATTTATTAGGGTGAACATTTTTAAATGGCTTTATGCACTTCATCTTTGCTTGAAATTTTTCTGCAGACGCAAGTATGTTACAACTTCTGATGCTCCTATTGTTAGGTTGTTTCTAGCATTTATTACGCTCGTGTCCATGACAAAATTGAATGCATATTCAATAATGTTTGATAGTATAAATGTATTTACGTAGCCAACTTCTACATAAGTTGCATACGTATTGATTCTGACTACGTCCTAATTCATGAATTTGGTGGAATTTATCTGTCAATATCTTAATCAACATTTAAATGACTCATGTGCAAGCTTTACAAACTTTTTGGAATACTACTGACAAAAAGTAATGAAATGAATTAATATTGTTGTTGCAGTAATCCTCTAATACCAGTATTACATATTTATTAGAATATTATTTTCCTGCACAATTTCCGGAATAGGGCGCTGTTTGAAAATTATCTGTACAGAAACACACCAAGGTTTATATTTCCAAGATGGGTAACCGCATCGAATAATCTAATCAACTTTGAAACGGTAATCGAATCGGCAAATAAAATGAGAAAAAAATCACAAAGCATTCAATATTTGTTTGACTGCTAATCGAGATGCGGCAAACTTTCAAAAGCATGCAAGACACTTGTCCTTATTTTTCATGTTCCAGTGCATCAATCATACCTGATTGAAGTTGTCAGCATACCAGTGAAACAATCAGCATTTAGAAATTTAGTTTGCGAATTAAAATGTGCCGAAATTGGTGAGAATCATCAAGTTTAATCTCATCAGTGAAGTATTGATGCTAAAGGCAAACATTCTTTTCTTAAGATTTCAGCTTTCAATTAGATATGTTTGATGAAACTGTACGTGGTTATTCAATTTGTTCGCTTCCTGAAAGTGAAGGGAGTAAAATTATAACACCCACTGAAAATGAGCTAATTTTCATGAAATTCTCTACACAAGCCTGCATTTACGAATATATTAGGCCGATAAATGTGTATCAGTGTTTCAAATATTTTGCTACTATTCGATATTGGAAACAAATAATCATTGAACAAGAATTTATTGTGCGTACTCCGATTTCAGTAGAGTAAATAAAAGTACTTGGCATCCATATGATGGGAGGTGAGATTTTCTTGCCAGTAGATCTGCTGATAAATGGTGACATGGTCTAATTATTTCTAAATTGTCACTCCGATCGATTGTTATGCGTGTTATTGGCACGATCAACTGATGTGGAAGAGATATCATGTCCTGAGCCTCATAGCTCACAACCTTTCTGAGCACATTGAGAGTGGATCCACCAAACATTACCATCAATCAATAATTTATGGTCATTCTCATGCGTGCCACCTATCAGACGCCGTGGCTGGGTGGTTCAGGGAACCGGCTAACAACCATGACAACCCCGGACTTCCATCTCGACCCAGCTTCCTCTACCCGATGGGTTCCAAAGTGAGTGAATTTGCAGTGGAACGTTAGAAAACGAGTTAGTCGGCCAAGTTCCTTACAAAATACATTTTCAGCTTCACACTGTTATAATACAAGTTCATACTTAACACTTGAACTCTGTTTTTTGCCAATTTTCATTAATAAATTGAAATTGTTTGAAAAGTTTTTAATTACCCAAAAAAGATATAATCGAAATCACTACCCACATTTAGCGAATCCAATCGTGCACATGAATTTGCGTGCATTAGACTATTTTATTCATTGCCTTTGGTAAACTTCTAATTTTTTGCAGACGAATTTGCCAACAAGATACATTGGCAGTTTCAATTCTCAGAGAAATGTGTCAGATGGAAGTTGTGTCTTTTTTCATCGGACACGATTGCATAATTGATCACTATTCTATTTCACTCCAATATTTAGGATATGTTGATCGTCTACATTCGCAGTTACTGAAATGTCATTGTAAAGAATATTTGTTCAGTGATTAATTTGAAAATACTTGACAATCACGTTCTTACGTACCACAGAGTTTTTAAGAGAAAGTAATTTCTACTGTATTGTTGAATAAGTACATGTACTGATATGTTTCGTTGGCAAAATGTATGATGAGGAACACATTTTAATATAGAAATGTAGAAAATGCACAATTTGAATATAATTATAGGTTCAAGATGGAATTCCTTACATATATTTGCGAAGTACCAATCGGTATTCTCTTGCTTGACTTAAGTTAACTAGTTAGAAGGGTACATTTTTGCATCAGTCTTCCTCGATTGAGGCAGTTTAGTTGATTATAATTTACCATTCTAATTCAATGACAATGTTGAAACCATAATATCATGATTTTCTGTTTATAGATTTGGTAGATGCATGTAAGTACCCCTATCAGCAGCGACAAAATTTTTATTTATTTATTTATTTATTTGCGAATAAATTTACTGCTATTTTTTACCTAACTATACAGAGCGTGAGCCTGCAAATTTCCTCTTTTATTTGTGAGATGTATCATCGTGTATTCAGAAGAATCTGTAGCCAGATACAACCATCCGTTAGTTTCAACAATTTCAGTGAACTTGACGAAAAAAATATTATCGAGACAAGACAAGAATTAGTGTCATAGTAGAATGTTTTAATACTGAATCTATGATTAAAATATTCTGTGAAATCTAATCCAACTAGTTTACTTTCAAACAGAAAACAAATTTATCAAGCGGATGCAAATCCTACCAAAAACCAGTTGGTGCGCTAAATTATCATCAGTTTATAGTTTTACCCGATGGATTCTTTTGGTGAAATACCAAAGTACCATTCACCGTCAACGATGACTGTGGAACAAAGAATGGTGCATTGGAAATTATCATTGCAATAGAACATGATACAGCACAATTTACACTACTGTGGGGAAATTATAATTAAATTGTAATAAAGTGCGACATATATGGGACATCTGTTTTGCACTTATGAACTGACAGAAAGACTTCATCTATATTGACACTTAAGGAATGAAGATCACACAATTTTATTGAAACGTAACCATTTGGGCATATAAAAGTGTTATTGTGAATAGGTAATTGGAGAATACTGTTTTTCATGTTCGCTCTAAACCACTCATGGATGATTGCACCTCGAGTGCTCAAATGAACTTTACAACTGGTCGTTTACATTCAAGTTGAGCATGTTTACCAGCCTTTGGTTTCATTACACACCAAATTTCCAAAGTGAGTGAATCAGGAGATTCGTCTGAGGATTTGCAATGCAATTAACTATTAATAACATACAAAATTCATTACTTTGTCTTCATTCATGGCGCAGTTCAAAGTACGTTGAATATTGGAAATCAATCCATACGTTCGTATGATGAGTCTATTTCATCTAATAAATAGGAACAAAAATATCTACATATTTGTTTTGCATAGCTCGAGGAATGAATCCATAATTTTTGATTCATAGAATGATGAATTGCCCAAAATAATATACATTCACAATGATATTCCATTATTATGGTGTTGCTAAGGAATATTGTAATAACTAAAAGTGAAGCAATCGTAAAATAGTCAGAAATATAATTCTAATAAATATGGATTGTTCACAAATCCAGTAAAAAAATAAAAAATTAAGCGCAAACCTAAATATGTAAGCTGAATAAGGAATGAAATAAAGACAAAAGTTCAATGTGTATACACAATAGAGCGCAGAAGATGATATGCTATCATACCTGATGTATGTAGAAATCCATATCTCTTGCATTTCGAAAACCATCGTTCAGCAATCACCACAAAATTATTATTGTGCTTTTAAATTTTAGAATGACCATGACTAACACATTGGAATACCATTTAAATGAACTCAAAGGGATAATTTTTTGAAAAGGCTGGTATTAATCGTGAACTTTTTCTGATTTCAAAAAGCAAAAGGTGCGACACTTTATTTTTGTATGAATGCCATTGATTTGAAATACCCTAAACTTGTGTGGTAACCAATAACTAATAATTCTTGAGCGCGCTTTTCATTACATTGCCAGTTGTGTTGATCATTGGCCATCATTTTTACACCCGCCCCAGATATTCTTTCACGGTTTTGTTCATACACAAAGAAATATGTCAGCAATACATTTTCCGCACAAATTCATTATGAAATCATTTACGCAGACACAGTTCTACTAACAGGATGCTCCGATAATGTTTCTGACACAAAAAGTGACTTTTCACATGGTCAGTAATTATTTCATTGTTTGGTCACAGTGTTTCCATATTTGGTTAACTACTAATCTCCAAGAAATCTACTAGTAGTAGTTTTACCTAAAGTCTTACAAACAAATTCACCAATTGGGTTATAGCGTGTCCCCAACTAAAGCTAAGTTGTGGTTGCTTAGTACACAAAGAAAATTTGACAACTAATTCCAAGATTTTCTCTGAAGTGCTTGTGATGGACAGAGAAATACGTTACACTATTCAAATTTCCTGGCAGTTCTAGTTTATTCGTTGAGCCTACTGAAACTAATTGTGAAAGTGAGAAAAACAGCAACTATATAAAAGAACTGTGGAAAGTCCGTCATTTTATGTCTATTGTTGAATAATTTTTCCTTTTTTGAGTGCGCTTACATGATTAGATGAATTCTTGTGCACTAATCCCGTGGGTCTCATTAATGTAATATACTGAAATGCAGCCCTCTAGAGGAGATGAATTTAAATGTGACCTTAACGAAGCACCAAAATACTTAGCACATATTTGGATTACGATATACTTTCCAAGACGGAATTTCAAAAATGGTAACCATTTCATGTGATGAAACACCCATAATCCCCTGAAAGCATATACATATTTAACCATTTCAGGTTGATTGCATGCTTACGATATAAAATTTCTTATGATTTACTTTTCAACGTGTTAGAATTAAGGAGTTAAAAAATATCATAGAATATGCTAGATCATACCGATTCACTAGTTCATCGTACGAGGGACCATATCAGTCAATGATAATCACCCTCTACATCATTAATTTATGCTTTTAATTCAGAATCAGTGTCGTTGAATACTCTGATATGATAGCTTACTTTGAATATGTAGTGTGAAGAATGGTTCATGTGTTCTGCATGCTTTGCGTCGGAATAATTTTTATTCGGAAACATCCTACCGAGTCATAAGCAATCAAAGTTTGCAGTAAACCTTGTAAAGAGATTTCGAAAACAATAGAATTTTCTGAATTCTCACATTTTGATTTTGAAATGTGATTCTAGTTTATCGATTTTTCCGGTTGCATCGAATAAACTATTCAATTCTGTGGCACCTTTTTTTAACGGATGGTAATCTTGTCATGGATATTGTTTTGCGAATAATAATAATCGAATAACCACTGAGGATCATTATGCTGCCAGAACAGCAAAGCAATTACTTACCATGAAGATGGTTTTGAGAGTTTTCTGTGGTTGCATGTTTGACAGGTGTTTGGCAGGTTGGATCAACTAAATACTGTAAAATGAAAACAAAGATGCGGTGAATTTTTAATTTATATGTGCTGGGGAAGATTCGAAATATATGCAGCTGTATTGACAAGCATGATGCATTGTAGGTATTTGAAGCGTTCTCAATTATCAGTCATCCATCCAATAGCTCGTTGTAATTTTACACATAACTACGATGCACAACAATTGCCAGAATTTGTCAAAATGCTGCTATTTTTGCAATCAACAGCCCACAAGTGCTTCCCAACCATATTTTTGGTGTGAGTTTTTACACAAAAATACTCAACTTTCAGGAGTTTCATAATTCCACCTAACAGGGTGTATAGCATGCGCACAAAATAAATTGTGCATTAATAGAAAGGTAAAAGAAAACAGTATGTTGCAGGGTGAATTGAGATCAAAGCATTTCGTGTGTTCTGCCCAACTACAAAGCTCCAAATTTATAGCAACAATCCGAATAAAACATGCACAAATTAACAGTTATCAGGAGGTCAAAGATCATAACCAATTCAAATCACTAACGTTATCGTGAAATTAGAAATGATTAATCCGCTCTAATTGTCACTCAAGATATCTATAAGACAAAGGTTTGTGGAAATATCAGGATTTTTGGTAGAATTGACTTAGAATTTGTTTCAAAAGGGTTGAACTAGATCAAACTGTAGTATGTGAAAATAGGTATCAAGATGAATGAAGCTTTATTGGAGATCTTCAGGGTGGGTAATTAGAAAAATTAATTTTCACGATGAGGAAAATAACAAAAAACTTTTGTTTTCATAAATATCTGATTTAACAAGATATAGCACAGATAACTACTGAATGGTTTTGCTTATAATGAATAAACATGAGTCTTCGAATGGCCAAAACTTCAGAGAATCAAAGCAGTTCTGCACTTTGTGATTCAATAATTACACGGAGGGCCACATTTTTGTGCACGACATGATCAGTATTCAAGATATGCCAACCTGACTGCATTAGGTCTGAGACTTTTCGAAATTTGTTCTCACCTCCTAGTGGATAAGTTTTTTGTTGGTCTTCCGATGAATTTTCAACCGCAAATACATGGAAATTGATAGTTATAAATAAAGGTAAGTCTACTCATCTAAATTTGTTCCTTTCAGCGTCGTGTTAGTCTTGTTAGTGACAAAAATGTGCCGGTTAGTAGGATGGTCAAATTTCTGATCTTGAGCCATCTTTTCCTTGTGTAGAAATGATGTCCCTTTAATACTGAGCTAGTTCGCTATTGAATTTCAATTGCTTGATGAATGTTTCCAATTCTCTTTGAATAGTAATTTGAATTAACATTCAAATTCGAACTCGGCTTGTTTTTCTTTTTACGACCGCTATTCCTACTAGGAATCTGTAAGTTTCAATGCATTTCTGCGATAATTTTAGAAATATTAACCAGTCACTCAGAGTAGTAATACCATTTGAGAACAATAAATCCTGATTACAGTACACAAGTGAGACGAAACGGAAGTAAGCCATTAATCACAAATCTACAATCACCTTGTTTATATCATTTTAACTCGACAAGTGAAACATTTTGGGACATTTAACGTAATACCTTGATAGATCACCTTCATATACACATAGATTGACTAAATGCTGCAGATAATTTTGCTATCTATCGCCGTGAATCTGCTAATAAACTTGGAGCTATGAGTTACCAAACTAGTTGTAATTTGGAGCAAGCATCGTGTTCTGACAGAATTTAGTTAAATTTCATTTTATAACCTTTCTTCGTAGTAAAAGTGTATAGCATTTGGCCATTTTTGATTATTATCTCGGTGAATAACAATCTAGATGTTCTCATTTGATTACGGCTTGAATGATGAGTATGAACAAATTGATCCATCAAGCACAAACGATCCCTCTTAGTGTTGTTTGAAGAACTGGGATTATCTTTGCAATATTATTATATCCAACATTGGAACGCAATTATTCTTCACAAATACAGCTAGAAATACGGGATCCATATACAAGGAAATCAAAACCATGTGCATCAAATTGTAAACATTTTTCATCTCTTGCTCATATTGGGTTAAAAATACAATATAAAATTTAGTTAACATTTTCATGAACCTCGTTTGGTCTTCATAGTGAAGATTAGTGCCACATGGGAACAATTTGGGCCATTGATGAGTTCTTCACATATAAATGAAATATGCCCCATGAATGTTGTTGCTCAATATGATCGTCTGATTATCGTGACGCTTAACCTATAGGCAAACACAGTAATGTTGTCGCACACAATTTTTTTAATTGACAATGTTTAAGCGTTCCAAACCTGTGACGCCACATAAGATACCTAATGCGATAAAGTTGTAAGAAGTCTGCTTTGGAAGACATAACACTAGAAAAATGAACAAGATAGTGGACAGACGTTTTGCCTCTGAGAATCATAATGAAGATTTATGACAACTTATATCAGATACCTATTGTTGACTGCCATAATTCACAGTGAGCCTAGTCATTCTCAGGTGCAAACCGCCTTTGCTTTCATTTCCCCTAGACAAACTGATCACGCAATTTCAAATTTACTGAAGTCTTCCATACGGCAATTGAAGTCGATTCTTGTTTTTTTTCAAAGATGGAAATCGATGTCAAGTAATCCGTAAGTTATTTCTCTGTAACCTCGATAGAATAAGTCCATTCATTTATACATATGTCTAAATAATTTCACAGATAATATTCAGATTAATCAAGCAAAACCTTATTCAGCGTAGTAACGTGCATTCTGTGATTAACTTTCAGTTACGTTGTGCATAAAAGTCTCAGTTCTAATACCTTATAATATGTTATTCAGTGTTTCACCAGAAAACGTCACATGGGCAAACTATAGGTTTTACTAGATGTTCGCAATAAACAAACAAAAGGCAAACTGTGAACAAAAACTAAATCAATTACTTTAGTTTGTTGAACAATTTCACACATCATCATCCATTCATTGTCGAGATTCCAAAATTTATGAGCAAAAACAACAAACCGTTTTCCATATTCTTTTCCCCTCAAGTTTGCTTAAGTGTTCTGTCGAAGGCTAATTTACTATATTTAGAACATAACTAAATCGAAATATGAAATGGCATGAGATATCTTCAGTCATGATCACATAATGGAAGAAAAACTGATTTCGTGTTGAATTGATTTAATCAGCATGCATCTCAAAGTCCAGACTCAATAAATTTAAAGATTGTAGTGGATTAATTCAGGTAAAGATTCGGTATGCAATATGTTGACTGTGAAAATAATGTGATTTCGCAAACTTCTTGATGGAAAATTCTGTCAAAATGATAAAGTTAATAGAGGATATAATTCATTTTAATTCAAAAGATGATCATTTGTTTCTATATCATGCAATACTATTAAATTTAATTTCAATGTGGAATATTTGCTGATCGCATTGTAATTTAGTGATTTCGTGGTAAAGCTCATAGTAAGTTTTATTGAAACTGAACACTCAACAGGATAGATTGTTCAAAATGCTTCAAATGCATAATATCCTTATCATTCGGGGAATGATCGCACTGTACGATTCCTGTACGATTTTCCTGAAGCTTACTCGTTACAACTAAACTTAGGAATTACATTTTTCCTTTTTAAGGTTATCAATGAGCTTCGAACGAGCATGGACAAGTACGCACTAACTGATTGAGTTTGTGGTTTTCAGACTTACTTTCATCAAATGATGCAGTGAAGAATTTTGAACACTGTTGTGTATAACAGGTGACGGTTTGGTGTAAATGAAAACTGATCTGTTCAACTGTTTAAAGATTGCAAGTTTTATGTAATGTTCATATGAGCCCATCTAAATTAAACCCAATTAACAACGACAAATACAAATTTATTGTTGGAATTTTCATTTATTTCGGGTTCATGTATAGTAAGAACACGTATGTTCTGACATGTGAGAAGCATCCATTCCATCATCCGAAACATTAGAAGCCATTGGAATCATTAGTCCCTGGTAACTTTTATCTTTCAAAATTTTATTAGGAATACCATAGTGAATTATAATTTGTAAAATCATGACTCCAACTGAGGCCTCAATCAACTTACCAACCAACGTTTGGGGTCACACCGGGATTTATACAAAATGAGTCTACTCCAAAATGTTGTGACGTGAGTTCGGTCAGTTATTGTGTTGGCGATAAATTTGTAAAATTGGATGGAACTACTTATAATTTATTTTAAGTAGCATAAATCAGACGAAAGATAAATACAGAATAATCACTGACTGAAGACTGTGAGATTAGAGAAGGAATTATTTATTAATAGTTACTATCAGTAACGACGGCCATAAAGCTGTGAACAGGATTGGACTGAATGTGAACAGGATTGGACGAACTATTCATCAAGAATTGCAAACTAGGATACTCATGTGAAGACGTAAGTATACGATAGCCTTTGGTTTGTTCAATGAGTAACTTCTAGACCAACCGTCTTCAAACGTACTTTGAACAACTCTTGAAAACATTGTTTCCTCTGTTTTCACTCATTCTGAATCCCAACTGAAACTGAATAATAATCAGCAAATGGAATGTGAGATTATTCGACCACCATCGATCGTAAACTACTCGGTGGTTTATTAAAAATTTAATTCACTAAGAAATTAACCTCGATTTATTGATTCATCATTAATCAGATTGATTACTCCGCTAAATATCATCGTTTCAAGTAAAACGTTAACCATTTTAACACTATCTTGCTATTATTCATTATTGCAGAACCTAATCGTAAGCATATCGCATAAGTTGTTCTTAACGTGTTCAGTTTGTGCTTTCATTATCGTGCATTGTCCTTATAAAGTTCATGAAATATAAGCTGATGACGAGCTATCATTCGATATGTAGTTCTGTCGATTGAACCGTTAAAATATGATAAACCTTGAAAATTTCCATTGAAATATGTTTTCGTCAAACAAGCAGCATTGCAACTACATGAATAAACACGACCTTAATATGATTGCATAACATTTAATGTTCTAAATATAAGATCTGCATGCAAATACACAGTAAGGGAACGAAATCAGAATCGTTATGCCCATGGGCATAGTATGGTTAGTATGAAAAACATACTATGAGATGGGGAAAAAACTTTTTTAACTCTAGCAGAGAATATGAATTCAGATTATTGTATGTTATTATTTTCGAAAGAACTAAGCAAATGACGAAGTGTTTGAACAACTAGTTAACCAATTACATGAATGACCAATTGCTTGATTGAGTAACTGACTGAGTGATTGACTATTTGACTGACTATGAACCCTAGAGGAATATGGCCGGTGCATTGTGAAGATATTAATTTAAAATGAAGGAATAATATTGAAAAGTAATTCTCACTGTTTGAAAAGTTCTGCATTCGATAAGCTTTAAGGTGGATTGTATCACCTTTGCTCGCATCGGATAGCACTTTTATGATATTCACATTAACGTTATCTTGAATTTAAGTATTACGTTGGATGATAGATATTTCTGATCAATATTTGCCACACCCCCGATAAATTATAGTCACAATCTTTCTAATTGCATGTTTTCGGTGTTGTATATATGTAGAACGTTTAGTTGATAGTCTATTCTTCCAATTGTTGGATTTTGATTATGATGTTGTTTTATGTTCCTTCTATCTGATGTTTTATTTTGATGCTGTGCACTGTGAAGTTCTTTCTTTGGCTCAGTTTGAATAAAGTTTATTCATACTATATGAACATTTTGCTGAACTATGTTGAAATATCATCCTAGTTCTAAAGATTCTGCCGTTTTTGGGGCCCTTGACATAGCTAGGAATGTAAAACTATAATGATTCGATCAACATATGTGGTCACATCTCCATTTATTGGAACCTTAATGAGTGATGAAATGTTTCAAGTATTACAGGCAATTTCCTTTACCTAGTTTTGTGTTTGAACAAGAGAAATTCAAGAATTTTAGGTAGCAAATCAATGAAAACTCAGTTATATCGCGAGCCTTCTGCATAGACTGGATGAGTAAATCCATTTTCTCCCTCGCCGAATACATACTTGACTCAGCTAACCGACATAAGTTACAAATATCAGCCTGACTGACTGCCTCACTGATTTACTGATTGATTAGCTGATATTAATAATAATAATATTTTTGTTATTATTATCCTTATTATTAATGATAAAATCAAAATTGTTGGTGAACGATTTCACTTTATAAGCTCACGGTAGCTTGTCAACACGCTAAGAACTTATTCAATAGAAGTTTCCAATGAAATCGAATATCATAAAATAATACCTGATTAAGTGACAACAGTCGCTGAAAGTTTGCGCTTATTTGTTTTCTGAAAATGCCGCATCCTGTGGAACTAGCTTAAACGAGTATTAAGCAAAACACCAATGTAATATATCAACTTTTGCAGTGTATGTCAATAAAATTCAATGCTATTTATGAAATGTTCCTTGTCTTAGCAAGAAGTATGCAATCGATTTTATAAACAAAAGCAAAATGAACCATTCAAAAATAATCCCTTACAATAAATTAATTTCCATTCACATAATTAGTCCTCGTTGAATCAATAAAACATAGAGCATAGTAGTATAAATAACTGTAATTCACAAGTAATCTCCATTCAGCTCAGGGACCTCAATCAATGTGGACACATTCACTATCATAATTTGAGGGCAATTCCAATTACCTAAATTACAAATTAACTTGACGAATTCTTAGCTTGCCATCACAAAATATCAATCATTATTTGACATTTTCTGAAGGTAGACAATAACTTGAAATTAGTAGTGAATAGTCATTTTTTAATATGATAAATGATAAATGTTTTTTTTTCAAAATTCAGTCGTGTAATAATTGTTCTCTCTGATTATGTATTCATATAGCTCCCGCGTATTTCGAGTGTAAGCTTTTCCATAATTTGATTTGATATTTGTATCATGGCATATCACGCAAGTCATTCGAATTTGATCTCATAAAGTAAAACCTTTACTTAGTTTATTATTTATTTTACATGCATCTTACACAAATGTATTGAATCATCAACACTCATATTACTGTAAGCGAGATAGTGTGTTGATGATGGTAGTTGATAATATTTTCCATATAATGGTAATAGCTCCTCTGACCAAGCTGAATTAAACTCCAAACGAGTCGACAGTTTTACTCGGCCAAGGTTGATTCAGCTGTTTGTTAACTTGAAAACTAAACCATAAATTTACTTTATTCAAAATTTATGATCAGGCTGATAAAGAAAAGACGTCAGATGTGCTGATCTGTTCAGTTAATAATATGAAGCAGGCTTTGATTGGGAATATCGTTCCCTGTTGGCAAACCTTCTGAGGTGTGATTAAGATGAAAAATGTGGATGAGAAGAGCGAACACGAACATTCACATCCCAAAACCTTCAAACTCTGAGTATATGGTGGTCTGAAAATAACTTAGAAATGGTGGATATTTTAATTTTTAGGTAAGTCAACAAATATCCATTGAGGATTTTTAGGGGCTGATAAGCTGAATGTTAATCCTCAACAAACGTGCAACATGAGAAGAACAATTTATCTGAGATTTAAAATTTGAAACTACGCACAGAAGTTATGTTGTATAACACATGCTGTCATACATCGCATACATCACATAAGTAAAACAATTTCCATCATGCGCAAACAAGGCAAGGTCACGAAAAAAGTTATGAAAATAAATTTCCGTCGCAGATGTCACCTGACTATTTTTATGAAAACATGAAATCTTCATGCGTGTTTCAACATAGAACCGGCCACGAATAAAATAGGAAAGGCTGGACTTCAATTTTGATAGTTACTGCTAACTTCATATCGGAAGCGGGTTGTTTATATTTTGCTTAGATCAGGTGAATAACCTTTATAATTTATTGAATTCTGCTCTTTATTTTGTTTGAACTAGTTGAGAACGTTTTGGATATGAATTTAACATGTTACGACAAGTTTTGTGAGATGTGTCGATTTCTTTTACTAATATCGGTAAGTAACAACTGCATGTTAAGTGTTAAACGGAATGAAGGGTGGATTACTTTATCAATGTGTATCTGTAGATACGATGATGAATAACAATCGGTG
>CAXIVU010000155.1:0-5000 GCA_964035795.1 Pterobdella sp. o SKG-2022
GATAGCTACACGTTTAAGTGAGCCATCGTCCTAGACCAGAGATTCAACTACGAGCTTTTTAACTGCAACAACTTTAATATACGCTATTGGAGCTGGAATTACCGCGGCTGCTGGCACCAGACTTGCCCTCCAATTGATCCTCATTAAAGGATTTAAATTCGACTCATTCCAATTACGAGGCCTCATATGAGACTCGTATTGTTATTTTTCGTCACTACCTCCCTGTGTTAGGAATGGGTAATTTGCGCGCCTGCTGCCTTCCTTGGATGTGGTAGCCGTTTCTCATGCTCCCTCTCCGGAATCGAACCCTGATTCCCCGTTACCCGTTACAACCATGGTAAGCATATCACATACCATCGAAAGTTGATAGGGCACACACTTGAATGATCCGTCGCCGACGCTAGGTCGTGCGATCAGCTGTAATTTATTCAGAGTCACCAAAATTGACGAGCCGTGAGACTCGATTGATTTTGATCTAATAAACGCGCCCTTTCCGTAAGGTCGGAGCTTTAGTGCATGTATTAGCTCTAGAATTACCACAGTTATCCAAGTAAATTTTTACGATCAAATAAATCATGGGTGGCCTAATGAGCCATTCGCAGCTTCACTATTTTAAAGTTTGTGCTTAGACATGCATGGCTTAATCTTTGAGACAAGCATATAACTACTGGCAGGATCAACCAGGTAATACACGACGACGACGATTAGCACGATTGGCCATCGAGACTATGGGAATAGAGGCGCGGCGCGTCTAAAAGCTTCATTAAGGCCTATGTCACTCACTCACTCACTCACTTTAGCACTCTTTGCCATTCGACCAAATTCGACCGTCGTTTTGGCAGCCCTTATCGCCTTTAATGAACGCTTCAACTGGACACCCACAACTTTTAGCTAGACAACGCTATAAAACGTGCCTGAAAAAAGCGTGATTTAACGGTGCAAAAGCGTCGGCGAAGACGACCACGAAGACGAAGAAGCGAAGGCGGTGACGGCAGAGAGGCTTAGTGTGTGTGTGTGTGTGTGTGTGTGTGTAAGGCGCGAAAGCAATTAGGCGACGACTATCGCCAATAGTTTCGAATTGAATCGAATCGAATCGAAAATGTATAACCTCGACGATTTCAGTCCGAAATCGAGTGATTTTTTGCGAGCGCTTTTTTGCTTTTACGCTTTTCGCCCTATACGCCCGGCAAGGTGTAAACGGGCATAAAAGACGCAGCAAGTAGCACGATATCGCTTCGTTCATGGTGCATTTGTTATGCCTTTGGCGGAAACAAAATTGCTGATCTGTCTGTCATTTTTATAGTCGTTTTAGGACTACATTCGCGTTCAATTTGGACCCGTAGACGCTTGGGCGCCTTTTGATGGTATCTATTGGCGTCGCCGATTGCCGGATGCTAAAGAATCTCAGCCTAGCGTCGCACTCGTAGCCATTCGTACGTTCATAGCCTACCAAAAGACCACGTACGGCAAACTTGTCGGACAAAAGATGTCGAGTCGGTGAAAAAAATTAAATTTTTTCACCGCCCTACTTTTGCACTCCAGTTTACACCCTAGGAAAGGTAACAAACTGAGTAGAGGACGTTTTGTTTTGATAAAACGCTTCAGAAATTTTTTCAAAAAATTTTTTACGAAAAAAAGTTATTTTGGGCACCGTCGGTGCCTATAACGCGTGCGTAGACGCGCTGTATGTATATAGCAGCGTCGCGCGTAATGCAGCGCGTCGGCTGCAGCCAGCGTAAGTAGCTAGGGGCGGCGGCGCGTTAATCGAGTGTGAATCGAAATAGAGAGTAAAATTGGGTGCAATGTAAGTAACTGAGTAGAGGACGTTATCTTTATGCAAAACGCTTCAGAAATAGTCGGCACTTAGTCGAGATTTTGATCGAAAATGACTTTTTTTTTTAGTTGATTTTTTTCACTAAATTACTTTTAAAACATATGTAGAATATAATTTTTGATAAAAAAAAGTTTTTTCATCATTTTTCACTTAATTCGATAAAATAAATGAAATTTATTCTAAAATGAATTACTTCGATTCGTATACATTTGTGATTGAGTAAACGACTAAATTTAATTAATAATCATCTATTTAATGAGAAAAAAAATTTTTTTTTAAATTTATTTTAAAAATAATCGAAAAATAAATATATATATATATATTTATATATTTTGAGCGTTTTTAAAATGTCACAATAAAGTATTGTAACATTTAAATTTGATTTTAGTTAATTTAAAAAAAAAAAAACCATTACCACGTGTATGCTCATTGTTCTAGTAGGGGCGCGAACTGGTGGTTATGATAATGATCTTCGTGTGTGCACGCGTGGTTGCACGGCCGCGGCGGTGATGATGATGATGATGATGATGATGATGATGATGATTTTAGTCTTATGAAAAGTCGAAATAGAAAAAATTTATAAAATTTAATTGAAAATTAAAATTAATTTAAAATATTAATCGAAAAAGTGTGAGAAAAAAAAATTAAATAATTTAATATAAAATGATTAAATATTTAATTAAAAAAATAAATTTATTAATTAATAAATTTTAAAAAATTAATCGAAAATAATAATTTTATCATTGCAAGTCCCACGAACGCCAAGGCAAGGCAAGGCAAGGCAAGGCAAGGCGACGCGACTCGCTTTAAGAAAGAGCGTTTCTAAATTCTGAAGCGATTTATTAAAACACAACGTCTTCTACTCAGTTACTATCCTTTTCTAGGTTGTATATGTGAGTGTGCGTGATATACACGCGCTCACATATGCAGCGCTTAGGCACCGTCGCGCCATAAAAAAGTAGCGTAAGATGCGTCTAGAAAGGTGCCTATGTTGAAGGGTGAATAATGTGGTGAATAAAATGATGCCAACTCTAGAACCCCCACACGTGTGTGTACTCCATACGCAAGTACCAATGAATACAAAGGGGCATCACGAGGCGGGCGAAGAAAGGCACCATCACCACCATCACCCGTCTAGTCATGGTAAAAGTGTAAAAGTGCAAAAAAGTGCTGGACGTGATCTGGAACCTCCACGTGGTGTCCGGTGGGAAATTCTGGCTTCTCTTTTTGCAGCAGCAGCAGCAGCAGCAGCAGCAGCAAAAGAGAAAAAAAGAATTTGCAAATACCAGATCGTGAAATGGGAAGCTGCGTGAAAAGACCCACATATAAAAGTGAGTGTTGGCGTCACAAGGGCCAATAAATAAACTAGTGTGACGAACCACTACTTTAAAGCGTAAAGAAAAACACTGCCGTCGGTCTCGCCGCTCTTTCTTCCTTTGTCTCGGCGTGTGTCGGTGTCGATGCGTGGTGCATCATAAATAAGGCCAATCTTAATCGTCCTAAGTCGGCACCTTAAAAGGGCTATTGCCTGCTATTTGTCAGTTCGGCGGCGGCGGCGGCAAGGTACAGGCCACAAAACACGCCACCGCCGTCCCGTCCAAAACTGAACATTTAGGCAACAACCAGTCGTAAAATAGCTCGACGAAAGATGCGTCTAAAATCGCATCTTTCAGTCCCAAATTTCTAAATTTTTCGGCTCGCTGCCGCGAGCCGCCAGGGGAAAAGGATCACTATACTGACTTTCAAACCCGCGTCCAAAACCGGCCACTTCGTATGCAAAACGCTTCATAATTGTAAAGCGTTTTGCAAAAAAGTGCAATTTTACAATTTACAAGTTACAATTCTAAAGCGTTTTGCATTTTTTCAAATTTTTAGGCACCTTACCCCACATCCTTAGACGCATCCTTGCCAGTGTCTCATACTATTTCATCCCTTCGGCCACATACGCCGCCACTTGCGGCAGAGTCATTTCCATCTATCAATGCGTCCACTGTCTGTGTCTGTGTCAATCGCTTCAGTCAGCAGCCGCGTATAATCGAGATCTATTGCAGCATCGTGCCTTATTTTCACAAAACTTCAACAAAAACGCTCACTCACCTTATCAATATCAATATCAATGGGCAAACAAGTCATTCTTCTCACATATTCAAACTCCATCTCTTCTAAGCAACAACGCATTGGCAAAGTTATCGTCGAACCGTCAGCCTAAATTTCACTCAAAATTTGACCACACGATGCGTCTCACATTCCAATGAGACTTAGTCGTAGGTTACACGCAGTCACACGCAGTCACACCCAGTCACACGCAGTCACACGCAGTCACACCCAGTCACACCCAGTCACACGCAGTCACACGCAGTCACACGCAGTCACACCCAGTCACACCCAGTCACACCCAGTCACACGCAGTCACACACACGTTGGCAATACTTCGTGTATGATCTGCGTGTTTTTCAGACAATGGAATATTGGGCCTTGTTACGCCCGCGAAAGAAATCGAGAGACTGTTGGGTGCCTGGTTAGAGTATCGAATGGCTAGAGACGGCTTGGCATTTGCAAGTAAGTATGTATGCGCCTGGCGGGGTGTGGCGCAATGTGGTGGGCGGCGAGTGTCAGCGGCAGTAGGGCTTCATTTAATAATAGTAATAACAATAATCAAATAGATGGCGAAGAATGTTCGTCTATAGCGAACAAATCTTCGAGTCAAGAGGCTTAGTCTCAACAGATCGCAGAGGAATACTGCTCTACTGAGTACAACACCCCGACTCAAAACTAGGTCGTCTACGAATGATTTGGCACCGCCACATCGGCTAAAAATAAATGGTATTTTTAAAGCACTCGCACGCACAGTAAACGTACGAAAAGAGCTTTTTGCTGTGGCTTAACCACCTCCGAAGCCGAAAAACCGGTCGTCCGGAGAGTATTGGCGCCTTTCGACGCGGCGGCACAAACAATATCGTTGTATATTTGGAAAGGATTCTGACTTAGAGGCGTTCAGTCATAATCCTGCAGACGGTAGCTTCGCACCATTGGCTTATCAGCCAAGCACATGAACCAAATGTCTGAACCTGCGGTTCCTCTCGTACTGAGCACGATTACCATAGCAACGACGTAGTCATTAGTAGGGTAAAACTAACCTGTCTCACGACGGTCTAAACCCAGCTCA
>CAXIVU010000156.1:5000-7500 GCA_964035795.1 Pterobdella sp. o SKG-2022
CACGCGCTCACATATGCAGCGCTTAGGCACCGTCGCGCCATAAAAAAGTAGCGTAAGATGCGTCTAGAAAGGTGCCTATGTTGAAGGGTGAATAATGTGGTGAATAAAATGATGCCAACTCTAGAACCCCCACACGTGTGTGTACTCCATACGCAAGTACCAATGAATACAAAGGGGCATCACGAGGCGGGCGAAGAAAGGCACCATCACCACCATCACCCGTCTAGTCATGGTAAAAGTGTAAAAGTGCAAAAAAGTGCTGGACGTGATCTGGAACCTCCACGTGGTGTCCGGTGGGAAATTCTGGCTTCTCTTTTTGCAGCAGCAGCAGCAGCAGCAGCAGCAGCAAAAGAGAAAAAAAGAATTTGCAAATACCAGATCGTGAAATGGGAAGCTGCGTGAAAAGACCCACATATAAAAGTGAGTGTTGGCGTCACAAGGGCCAATAAATAAACTAGTGTGACGAACCACTACTTTAAAGCGTAAAGAAAAACACTGCCGTCGGTCTCGCCGCTCTTTCTTCCTTTGTCTCGGCGTGTGTCGGTGTCGATGCGTGGTGCATCATAAATAAGGCCAATCTTAATCGTCCTAAGTCGGCACCTTAAAAGGGCTATTGCCTGCTATTTGTCAGTTCGGCGGCGGCGGCGGCAAGGTACAGGCCACAAAACACGCCACCGCCGTCCCGTCCAAAACTGAACATTTAGGCAACAACCAGTCGTAAAATAGCTCGACGAAAGATGCGTCTAAAATCGCATCTTTCAGTCCCAAATTTCTAAATTTTTCGGCTCGCTGCCGCGAGCCGCCAGGGGAAAAGGATCACTATACTGACTTTCAAACCCGCGTCCAAAACCGGCCACTTCGTATGCAAAACGCTTCATAATTGTAAAGCGTTTTGCAAAAAAGTGCAATTTTACAATTTACAAGTTACAATTCTAAAGCGTTTTGCATTTTTTCAAATTTTTAGGCACCTTACCCCACATCCTTAGACGCATCCTTGCCAGTGTCTCATACTATTTCATCCCTTCGGCCACATACGCCGCCACTTGCGGCAGAGTCATTTCCATCTATCAATGCGTCCACTGTCTGTGTCTGTGTCAATCGCTTCAGTCAGCAGCCGCGTATAATCGAGATCTATTGCAGCATCGTGCCTTATTTTCACAAAACTTCAACAAAAACGCTCACTCACCTTATCAATATCAATATCAATGGGCAAACAAGTCATTCTTCTCACATATTCAAACTCCATCTCTTCTAAGCAACAACGCATTGGCAAAGTTATCGTCGAACCGTCAGCCTAAATTTCACTCAAAATTTGACCACACGATGCGTCTCACATTCCAATGAGACTTAGTCGTAGGTTACACGCAGTCACACGCAGTCACACCCAGTCACACGCAGTCACACGCAGTCACACCCAGTCACACCCAGTCACACGCAGTCACACGCAGTCACACGCAGTCACACCCAGTCACACCCAGTCACACCCAGTCACACGCAGTCACACACACGTTGGCAATACTTCGTGTATGATCTGCGTGTTTTTCAGACAATGGAATATTGGGCCTTGTTACGCCCGCGAAAGAAATCGAGAGACTGTTGGGTGCCTGGTTAGAGTATCGAATGGCTAGAGACGGCTTGGCATTTGCAAGTAAGTATGTATGCGCCTGGCGGGGTGTGGCGCAATGTGGTGGGCGGCGAGTGTCAGCGGCAGTAGGGCTTCATTTAATAATAGTAATAACAATAATCAAATAGATGGCGAAGAATGTTCGTCTATAGCGAACAAATCTTCGAGTCAAGAGGCTTAGTCTCAACAGATCGCAGAGGAATACTGCTCTACTGAGTACAACACCCCGACTCAAAACTAGGTCGTCTACGAATGATTTGGCACCGCCACATCGGCTAAAAATAAATGGTATTTTTAAAGCACTCGCACGCACAGTAAACGTACGAAAAGAGCTTTTTGCTGTGGCTTAACCACCTCCGAAGCCGAAAAACCGGTCGTCCGGAGAGTATTGGCGCCTTTCGACGCGGCGGCACAAACAATATCGTTGTATATTTGGAAAGGATTCTGACTTAGAGGCGTTCAGTCATAATCCTGCAGACGGTAGCTTCGCACCATTGGCTTATCAGCCAAGCACATGAACCAAATGTCTGAACCTGCGGTTCCTCTCGTACTGAGCACGATTACCATAGCAACGACGTAGTCATTAGTAGGGTAAAACTAACCTGTCTCACGACGGTCTAAACCCAGCTCACGTTCCCTGTTAGTGGGTGAACAATCCAACGCTTGGTGAATTCTGCTTCACAATGATAGGAAGAGCCGACATCGAAGGATCAAAAAGCAACGTCGCTATGAACGCTTGGCTGCCACAAGCCAGTTATCCCTGTGGTAACTTTTCTGACACCTCTTGCTTAAAACTCATAAATAATCAAAAGGATCGATAGACCATGCTTTCACAGTCTGTATTCGTACTGAAAATCAAAATCAAGCGAGCTTTTG
>CAXIVU010000156.1:15000-17500 GCA_964035795.1 Pterobdella sp. o SKG-2022
ATATATTTTGAGCGTTTTTAAAATGTCACAATAAAGTATTGTAACATTTAAATTTGATTTTAGTTAATTTAAAAAAAAAAACCATTACCACGTGTATGCTCATTGTTCTAGTAGGGGCGCGAACTGGTGGTTATGATAATGATCTTCGTGTGTGCACGCGTGTTGCACGGCCGCGGCGGTGATGATGATGATGATGATGATGATGATGATGATGATTTTAGTCTTATGAAAAGTCGAAATAGAAAAAATTTATAAAATTTAATTGAAAATTAAAATTAAATTTAAAATATTAATCGAAAAAGTGTGAGAAAAAAAAATTAAATAATTTAATATAAAATGATTAAATATTTAATTAAAAAAATAAATTTATTAATTAATAAATTTTAAAAAATTAATCGAAAATAATAATTTTATCATTGCAAGTCCCACGAACGCCAAGGCAAGGCAAGGCAAGGCAAGGCAAGGCGACGCGACTCGCTTTAAGAAAGAGCGTTTCTAAATTCTGAAGCGATTTATTAAAACACAACGTCTTCTACTCAGTTACTATCCTTTTCTAGGTTGTATATGTGAGTGTGCGTGATATACACGCGCTCACATATGCAGCGCTTAGGCACCGTCGCGCCATAAAAAAGTAGCGTAAGATGCGTCTAGAAAGGTGCCTATGTTGAAGGGTGAATAATGTGGTGAATAAAATGATGCCAACTCTAGAACCCCCACACGTGTGTGTACTCCATACGCAAGTACCAATGAATACAAAGGGGCATCACGAGGCGGGCGAAGAAAGGCACCATCACCACCATCACCCGTCTAGTCATGGTAAAAGTGTAAAAGTGCAAAAAAGTGCTGGACGTGATCTGGAACCTCCACGTGGTGTCCGGTGGGAAATTCTGGCTTCTCTTTTTGCAGCAGCAGCAGCAGCAGCAGCAGCAGCAAAAGAGAAAAAAAGAATTTGCAAATACCAGATCGTGAAATGGGAAGCTGCGTGAAAAGACCCACATATAAAAGTGAGTGTTGGCGTCACAAGGGCCAATAAATAAACTAGTGTGACGAACCACTACTTTAAAGCGTAAAGAAAAACACTGCCGTCGGTCTCGCCGCTCTTTCTTCCTTTGTCTCGGCGTGTGTCGGTGTCGATGCGTGGTGCATCATAAATAAGGCCAATCTTAATCGTCCTAAGTCGGCACCTTAAAAGGGCTATTGCCTGCTATTTGTCAGTTCGGCGGCGGCGGCGGCAAGGTACAGGCCACAAAACACGCCACCGCCGTCCCGTCCAAAACTGAACATTTAGGCAACAACCAGTCGTAAAATAGCTCGACGAAAGATGCGTCTAAAATCGCATCTTTCAGTCCCAAATTTCTAAATTTTTCGGCTCGCTGCCGCGAGCCGCCAGGGGAAAAGGATCACTATACTGACTTTCAAACCCGCGTCCAAAACCGGCCACTTCGTATGCAAAACGCTTCATAATTGTAAAGCGTTTTGCAAAAAAGTGCAATTTTACAATTTACAAGTTACAATTCTAAAGCGTTTTGCATTTTTTCAAATTTTTAGGCACCTTACCCCACATCCTTAGACGCATCCTTGCCAGTGTCTCATACTATTTCATCCCTTCGGCCACATACGCCGCCACTTGCGGCAGAGTCATTTCCATCTATCAATGCGTCCACTGTCTGTGTCTGTGTCAATCGCTTCAGTCAGCAGCCGCGTATAATCGAGATCTATTGCAGCATCGTGCCTTATTTTCACAAAACTTCAACAAAAACGCTCACTCACCTTATCAATATCAATATCAATGGGCAAACAAGTCATTCTTCTCACATATTCAAACTCCATCTCTTCTAAGCAACAACGCATTGGCAAAGTTATCGTCGAACCGTCAGCCTAAATTTCACTCAAAATTTGACCACACGATGCGTCTCACATTCCAATGAGACTTAGTCGTAGGTTACACGCAGTCACACGCAGTCACACCCAGTCACACGCAGTCACACGCAGTCACACCCAGTCACACCCAGTCACACGCAGTCACACGCAGTCACACCCAGTCACACCCAGTCACACCCAGTCACACGCAGTCACACACACGTTGGCAATACTTCGTGTATGATCTGCGTGTTTTTCAGACAATGGAATATTGGGCCTTGTTACGCCCGCGAAAGAAATCGAGAGACTGTTGGGTGCCTGGTTAGAGTATCGAATGGCTAGAGACGGCTTGGCATTTGCAAGTAAGTATGTATGCGCCTGGCGGGGTGTGGCGCAATGTGGTGGGCGGCGAGTGTCAGCGGCAGTAGGGCTTCATTTAATAATAGTAATAACAATAATCAAATAGATGGCGAAGAATGTTCGTCTATAGCGAACAAATCTTCGAGTCAAGAGGCTTAGTCTCAACAGATCGCAGAGGAATACTGCTCTACTGAGTACAACACCCCGACTCAAAACTAGGTCGTCTACGAATGATTTGGCACCGCCACATCGGCTAAAAATAAATGGTATTTTTAAAGCA
>CAXIVU010000157.1:0-2500 GCA_964035795.1 Pterobdella sp. o SKG-2022
GTTCATAGCCTACCAAAAGACCACGTACGGCAAACTTGTCGGACAAAAGATGTCGAGTCGGTGAAAAAAATTAAATTTTTCACCGCCCTACTTTTGCACTCCAGTTTACACCCTAGGAAAGGTAACAAACTGAGTAGAGGACGTTTTGTTTTGATAAAACGCTTCAGAAATTTTTTCAAAAATTTTTTACGAAAAAAAGTTATTTTGGGCACCGTCGGTGCCTATAACGCGTGCGTAGACGCGCTGTATGTATATAGCAGCGTCGCGCGTAATGCAGCGCGTCGGCTGCAGCCAGCGTAAGTAGCTAGGGGCGGCGCGCGTTAATCGAGTGTGAATCGAAATAGAGAGTAAAATTGGGTGCAATGTAAGTAACTGAGTAGAGGACGTTATCTTTATGCAAAACGCTTCAGAAATAGTCGGCACTTAGTCGAGATTTTGATCGAAAATGACTTTTTTTTTTTAGTTGATTTTTTTTCACTAAATTACTTTTAAAACATATGTAGAATATAATTTTTGATAAAAAAAGTTTTTTTCATCATTTTTCACTTAATTCGATAAAATAAATGAAATTTATTCTAAAATGAATTACTTCGATTCGTATACATTTGTGATTGAGTAAACGACTAAATTTAATTAATAATCATCTATTTAATGAGAAAAAAAATTTTTTTTAAATTTATTTTAAAAATAATCGAAAAATAAATATATATATATATATTTATATATTTTGAGCGTTTTTAAAATGTCACAATAAAGTATTGTAACATTTAAATTTGATTTTAGTTAATTTAAAAAAAAAACCATTACCACGTGTATGCTCATTGTTCTAGTAGGGGCGCGAACTGGTGGTTATGATAATGATCTTCGTGTGTGCACGCGTGTTGCACGGCCGCGGCGGTGATGATGATGATGATGATGATGATGATGATGATGATTTTAGTCTTATGAAAAGTCGAAATAGAAAAAATTTATAAAATTTAATTGAAAATTAAAATTAAATTTAAAATATTAATCGAAAAAGTGTGAGAAAAAAAAATTAAATAATTTAATATAAAATGATTAAATATTTAATTAAAAAAATAAATTTATTAATTAATAAATTTTAAAAAATTAATCGAAAATAATAATTTTATCATTGCAAGTCCCACGAACGCCAAGGCAAGGCAAGGCAAGGCAAGGCAAGGCGACGCGACTCGCTTTAAGAAAGAGCGTTTCTAAATTCTGAAGCGATTTATTAAAACACAACGTCTTCTACTCAGTTACTATCCTTTTCTAGGTTGTATATGTGAGTGTGCGTGATATACACGCGCTCACATATGCAGCGCTTAGGCACCGTCGCGCCATAAAAAAGTAGCGTAAGATGCGTCTAGAAAGGTGCCTATGTTGAAGGGTGAATAATGTGGTGAATAAAATGATGCCAACTCTAGAACCCCCACACGTGTGTGTACTCCATACGCAAGTACCAATGAATACAAAGGGGCATCACGAGGCGGGCGAAGAAAGGCACCATCACCACCATCACCCGTCTAGTCATGGTAAAAGTGTAAAAGTGCAAAAAAGTGCTGGACGTGATCTGGAACCTCCACGTGGTGTCCGGTGGGAAATTCTGGCTTCTCTTTTTGCAGCAGCAGCAGCAGCAGCAGCAGCAGCAAAAGAGAAAAAAAGAATTTGCAAATACCAGATCGTGAAATGGGAAGCTGCGTGAAAAGACCCACATATAAAAGTGAGTGTTGGCGTCACAAGGGCCAATAAATAAACTAGTGTGACGAACCACTACTTTAAAGCGTAAAGAAAAACACTGCCGTCGGTCTCGCCGCTCTTTCTTCCTTTGTCTCGGCGTGTGTCGGTGTCGATGCGTGGTGCATCATAAATAAGGCCAATCTTAATCGTCCTAAGTCGGCACCTTAAAAGGGCTATTGCCTGCTATTTGTCAGTTCGGCGGCGGCGGCGGCAAGGTACAGGCCACAAAACACGCCACCGCCGTCCCGTCCAAAACTGAACATTTAGGCAACAACCAGTCGTAAAATAGCTCGACGAAAGATGCGTCTAAAATCGCATCTTTCAGTCCCAAATTTCTAAATTTTTCGGCTCGCTGCCGCGAGCCGCCAGGGGAAAAGGATCACTATACTGACTTTCAAACCCGCGTCCAAAACCGGCCACTTCGTATGCAAAACGCTTCATAATTGTAAAGCGTTTTGCAAAAAAGTGCAATTTTACAATTTACAAGTTACAATTCTAAAGCGTTTTGCATTTTTTCAAATTTTTAGGCACCTTACCCCACATCCTTAGACGCATCCTTGCCAGTGTCTCATACTATTTCATCCCTTCGGCCACATACGCCGCCACTTGCGGCAGAGTCATTTCCATCTATCAATGCGTCCACTGTCTGTGTCTGTGTCAATCGCTTCAGTCAGCAGCCGCGTATAATCGAGATCTATTGCAGCATCGTGCCTTATTTTCACAAAACTTCAACAAAAACGCTCACTCACCTTATCAATAT
>CAXIVU010000157.1:10000-12500 GCA_964035795.1 Pterobdella sp. o SKG-2022
TTAATGAACGCTTCAACTGGACACCCACAACTTTTAGCTAGACAACGCTATAAAACGTGCCTGAAAAAAGCGTGATTTAACGGTGCAAAAGCGTCGGCGAAGACGACCACGAAGACGAAGAAGCGAAGGCGGTGACGGCAGAGAGGCTAGTGTGTGTGTGTGTGTGTGTGTGTGTGTAAGGCGCGAAAGCAATTAGGCGACGACTATCGCCATAGTTTCGAATTGAATCGAATCGAATCGAAAATGTATAACCTCGACGATTTCAGTCCGAAATCGAGTGATTTTTTGCGAGCGCTTTTTTGCTTTTACGCTTTTCGCCCTATACGCCGGCAAGGTGTAAACGGGCATAAAAGACGCAGCAAGTAGCACGATATCGCTTCGTTCATGGTGCATTTTGTTATGCCTTTGGCGGAAACAAAATTGCTGATCTGTCTGTCATTTTATAGTCGTTTTAGGACTACATTCGCGTTCAATTTGGACCCGTAGACGCTTGGGCGCCTTTTGATGGTATCTATTGGCGTCGCCGATTGCCGGATGCTAAAGAATCTCAGCCTAGCGTCGCACTCGTAGCCATTCGTACGTTCATAGCCTACCAAAAGACCACGTACGGCAAACTTGTCGGACAAAAGATGTCGAGTCGGTGAAAAAAATTAAATTTTTTCACCGCCCTACTTTTGCACTCCAGTTTACACCCTAGGAAAGGTAACAAACTGAGTAGAGGACGTTTTGTTTTGATAAAACGCTTCAGAAATTTTTTCAAAAAATTTTTTACGAAAAAAAGTTATTTTGGGCACCGTCGGTGCCTATAACGCGTGCGTAGACGCGCTGTATGTATATAGCAGCGTCGCGCGTAATGCAGCGCGTCGGCTGCAGCCAGCGTAAGTAGCTAGGGGCGGCGGCGCGTTAATCGAGTGTGAATCGAAATAGAGAGTAAAATTGGGTGCAATGTAAGTAACTGAGTAGAGGACGTTATCTTTATGCAAAACGCTTCAGAAATAGTCGGCACTTAGTCGAGATTTTGATCGAAAATGACTTTTTTTTTTTAGTTGATTTTTTTTCACTAAATTACTTTTAAAACATATGTAGAATATAATTTTTGATAAAAAAAGTTTTTTTCATCATTTTTCACTTAATTCGATAAAATAAATGAAATTTATTCTAAAATGAATTACTTCGATTCGTATACATTTGTGATTGAGTAAACGACTAAATTTAATTAATAATCATCTATTTAATGAGAAAAAAAATTTTTTTTAAATTTATTTTAAAAATAATCGAAAAATAAATATATATATATATATTTATATATTTTGAGCGTTTTTAAAATGTCACAATAAAGTATTGTAACATTTAAATTTGATTTTAGTTAATTTAAAAAAAAAAACCATTACCACGTGTATGCTCATTGTTCTAGTAGGGGCGCGAACTGGTGGTTATGATAATGATCTTCGTGTGTGCACGCGTGTTGCACGGCCGCGGCGGTGATGATGATGATGATGATGATGATGATGATGATGATTTTAGTCTTATGAAAAGTCGAAATAGAAAAAATTTATAAAATTTAATTGAAAATTAAAATTAAATTTAAAATATTAATCGAAAAAGTGTGAGAAAAAAAAATTAAATAATTTAATATAAAATGATTAAATATTTAATTAAAAAAATAAATTTATTAATTAATAAATTTTAAAAAATTAATCGAAAATAATAATTTTATCATTGCAAGTCCCACGAACGCCAAGGCAAGGCAAGGCAAGGCAAGGCAAGGCGACGCGACTCGCTTTAAGAAAGAGCGTTTCTAAATTCTGAAGCGATTTATTAAAACACAACGTCTTCTACTCAGTTACTATCCTTTTCTAGGTTGTATATGTGAGTGTGCGTGATATACACGCGCTCACATATGCAGCGCTTAGGCACCGTCGCGCCATAAAAAAGTAGCGTAAGATGCGTCTAGAAAGGTGCCTATGTTGAAGGGTGAATAATGTGGTGAATAAAATGATGCCAACTCTAGAACCCCCACACGTGTGTGTACTCCATACGCAAGTACCAATGAATACAAAGGGGCATCACGAGGCGGGCGAAGAAAGGCACCATCACCACCATCACCCGTCTAGTCATGGTAAAAGTGTAAAAGTGCAAAAAAGTGCTGGACGTGATCTGGAACCTCCACGTGGTGTCCGGTGGGAAATTCTGGCTTCTCTTTTTGCAGCAGCAGCAGCAGCAGCAGCAGCAGCAAAAGAGAAAAAAAGAATTTGCAAATACCAGATCGTGAAATGGGAAGCTGCGTGAAAAGACCCACATATAAAAGTGAGTGTTGGCGTCACAAGGGCCAATAAATAAACTAGTGTGACGAACCACTACTTTAAAGCGTAAAGAAAAACACTGCCGTCGGTCTCGCCGCTCTTTCTTCCTTTGTCTCGGCGTGTGTCGGTGTCGATGCGTGGTGCATCATAAATAAGGCCAATCTTAATCGTCCTAAGTCGGCACCTTAAAAGGGCTA
>CAXIVU010000158.1:5000-7500 GCA_964035795.1 Pterobdella sp. o SKG-2022
GGCGACGCGACTCGCTTTAAGAAAGAGCGTTTCTAAATTCTGAAGCGATTTATTAAAACACAACGTCTTCTACTCAGTTACTATCCTTTTCTAGGTTGTATATGTGAGTGTGCGTGATATACACGCGCTCACATATGCAGCGCTTAGGCACCGTCGCGCCATAAAAAAGTAGCGTAAGATGCGTCTAGAAAGGTGCCTATGTTGAAGGGTGAATAATGTGGTGAATAAAATGATGCCAACTCTAGAACCCCCACACGTGTGTGTACTCCATACGCAAGTACCAATGAATACAAAGGGGCATCACGAGGCGGGCGAAGAAAGGCACCATCACCACCATCACCCGTCTAGTCATGGTAAAAGTGTAAAAGTGCAAAAAAGTGCTGGACGTGATCTGGAACCTCCACGTGGTGTCCGGTGGGAAATTCTGGCTTCTCTTTTTGCAGCAGCAGCAGCAGCAGCAGCAGCAGCAAAAGAGAAAAAAAGAATTTGCAAATACCAGATCGTGAAATGGGAAGCTGCGTGAAAAGACCCACATATAAAAGTGAGTGTTGGCGTCACAAGGGCCAATAAATAAACTAGTGTGACGAACCACTACTTTAAAGCGTAAAGAAAAACACTGCCGTCGGTCTCGCCGCTCTTTCTTCCTTTGTCTCGGCGTGTGTCGGTGTCGATGCGTGGTGCATCATAAATAAGGCCAATCTTAATCGTCCTAAGTCGGCACCTTAAAAGGGCTATTGCCTGCTATTTGTCAGTTCGGCGGCGGCGGCGGCAAGGTACAGGCCACAAAACACGCCACCGCCGTCCCGTCCAAAACTGAACATTTAGGCAACAACCAGTCGTAAAATAGCTCGACGAAAGATGCGTCTAAAATCGCATCTTTCAGTCCCAAATTTCTAAATTTTTCGGCTCGCTGCCGCGAGCCGCCAGGGGAAAAGGATCACTATACTGACTTTCAAACCCGCGTCCAAAACCGGCCACTTCGTATGCAAAACGCTTCATAATTGTAAAGCGTTTTGCAAAAAAGTGCAATTTTACAATTTACAAGTTACAATTCTAAAGCGTTTTGCATTTTTTCAAATTTTTAGGCACCTTACCCCACATCCTTAGACGCATCCTTGCCAGTGTCTCATACTATTTCATCCCTTCGGCCACATACGCCGCCACTTGCGGCAGAGTCATTTCCATCTATCAATGCGTCCACTGTCTGTGTCTGTGTCAATCGCTTCAGTCAGCAGCCGCGTATAATCGAGATCTATTGCAGCATCGTGCCTTATTTTCACAAAACTTCAACAAAAACGCTCACTCACCTTATCAATATCAATATCAATGGGCAAACAAGTCATTCTTCTCACATATTCAAACTCCATCTCTTCTAAGCAACAACGCATTGGCAAAGTTATCGTCGAACCGTCAGCCTAAATTTCACTCAAAATTTGACCACACGATGCGTCTCACATTCCAATGAGACTTAGTCGTAGGTTACACGCAGTCACACGCAGTCACACCCAGTCACACGCAGTCACACGCAGTCACACCCAGTCACACCCAGTCACACGCAGTCACACGCAGTCACACGCAGTCACACCCATCACACCCAGTCACACCCAGTCACACGCAGTCACACACACGTTGGCAATACTTCGTGTATGATCTGCGTGTTTTTCAGACAATGGAATATTGGGCCTTGTTACGCCCGCGAAAGAAATCGAGAGACTGTTGGGTGCCTGGTTAGAGTATCGAATGGCTAGAGACGGCTTGGCATTTGCAAGTAAGTATGTATGCGCCTGGCGGGGTGTGGCGCAATGTGGTGGGCGGCGAGTGTCAGCGGCAGTAGGGCTTCATTTAATAATAGTAATAACAATAATCAAATAGATGGCGAAGAATGTTCGTCTATAGCGAACAAATCTTCGAGTCAAGAGGCTTAGTCTCAACAGATCGCAGAGGAATACTGCTCTACTGAGTACAACACCCCGACTCAAAACTAGGTCGTCTACGAATGATTTGGCACCGCCACATCGGCTAAAAATAAATGGTATTTTTAAAGCACTCGCACGCACAGTAAACGTACGAAAAGAGCTTTTTGCTGTGGCTTAACCACCTCCGAAGCCGAAAAACCGGTCGTCCGGAGAGTATTGGCGCCTTTCGACGCGGCGGCACAAACAATATCGTTGTATATTTGGAAAGGATTCTGACTTAGAGGCGTTCAGTCATAATCCTGCAGACGGTAGCTTCGCACCATTGGCTTATCAGCCAAGCACATGAACCAAATGTCTGAACCTGCGGTTCCTCTCGTACTGAGCACGATTACCATAGCAACGACGTAGTCATTAGTAGGGTAAAACTAACCTGTCTCACGACGGTCTAAACCCAGCTCACGTTCCCTGTTAGTGGGTGAACAATCCAACGCTTGGTGAATTCTGCTTCACAATGATAGGAAGAGCCGACATCGAAGGATCAAAAAGCAACGTCGCTATGAACGCTTGGCTGCCACAAGCCAGTT
>CAXIVU010000159.1:5000-7500 GCA_964035795.1 Pterobdella sp. o SKG-2022
TAGTATGAGACACTGGCAAGGATGCGTCTAAGGATGTGGGGTAAGGTGCCTAAAAATTTGAAAAAATGCAAAACGCTTTAGAATTGTAACTTGTAAATTGTAAAATTGCACTTTTTTGCAAAACGCTTTACAATTATGAAGCGTTTTGCATACGAAGTGGCCGGTTTTGGACGCGGGTTTGAAAGTCAGTATAGTGATCCTTTTCCCCTGGCGGCTCGCGGCAGCGAGCCGAAAAATTTAGAAATTTGGGACTGAAAGATGCGATTTTAGACGCATCTTTCGTCGAGCTATTTTACGACTGGTTGTTGCCTAAATGTTCAGTTTTGGACGGGACGGCGGTGGCGTGTTTTGTGGCCTGTACCTTGCCGCCGCCGCCGCCGAACTGACAAATAGCAGGCAATAGCCCTTTTAAGGTGCCGACTTAGGACGATTAAGATTGGCCTTATTTATGATGCACCACGCATCGACACCGACACACGCCGAGACAAAGGAAGAAAGAGCGGCGAGACCGACGGCAGTGTTTTTCTTTACGCTTTAAAGTAGTGGTTCGTCACACTAGTTTATTTATTGGCCCTTGTGACGCCAACACTCACTTTTATATGTGGGTCTTTTCACGCAGCTTCCCATTTCACGATCTGGTATTTGCAAATTCTTTTTTTCTCTTTTGCTGCTGCTGCTGCTGTTGCTGCTGCTGCAAAAAGAGAAGCCAGAATTTCCCACCGGACACCACGTGGAGGTTCCAGATCACGTCCAGCACTTTTTTGCACTTTTACACTTTTACCATGACTAGACGGGTGATGGTGGTGATGGTGCCTTTCTTCGCCCGCCTCGTGATGCCCCTTTGTATTCATTGGTACTTGCGTATGGAGTACACACACGTGTGGGGGTTCTAGAGTTGGCATCATTTTATTCACCACATTATTCACCCTTCAACATAGGCACCTTTCTAGACGCATCTTACGCTACTTTTTTATGGCGCGACGGTGCCTAAGCGCTGCATATGTGAGCGCGTGTATATCACGCACACTCACATATACAACCTAGAAAAGGATAGTAACTGAGTAGAAGACGTTGTGTTTTAATAAATCGCTTCAGAATTTAGAAACGCTCTTTCTTAAAGCGAGTCGCGTCGCCTTGCCTTGCCTTGCCTTGCCTTGCCTTGGCGTTCGTGGGACTTGCAATGATAAAATTATTATTTTCGATTAATTTTTTAAAATTTATTAATTAATAAATTTATTTTTTTAATTAAATATTTAATCATTTTATATTAAATTATTTAATTTTTTTTTCTCACACTTTTTCGATTAATATTTTAAATTTAATTTTAATTTTCAATTAAATTTTATAAATTTTTTCTATTTCGACTTTTCATAAGACTAAAATCATCATCATCATCATCATCATCATCATCATCATCACCGCCGCGGCCGTGCAACACGCGTGCACACACGAAGATCATTATCATAACCACCAGTTCGCGCCCCTACTAGAACAATGAGCATACACGTGGTAATGGTTTTTTTTTTTAAATTAACTAAAATCAAATTTAAATGTTACAATACTTTATTGTGACATTTTAAAAACGCTCAAAATATATAAATATATATATATATATTTATTTTTCGATTATTTTTAAAATAAATTTAAAAAAAATTTTTTTTCTCATTAAATAGATGATTATTAATTAAATTTAGTCGTTTACTCAATCACAAATGTATACGAATCGAAGTAATTCATTTTAGAATAAATTTCATTTATTTTATCGAATTAAGTGAAAAATGATGAAAAAAACTTTTTTTATCAAAAATTATATTCTACATATGTTTTAAAAGTAATTTAGTGAAAAAAAATCAACTAAAAAAAAAAAGTCATTTTCGATCAAAATCTCGACTAAGTGCCGACTATTTCTGAAGCGTTTTGCATAAAGATAACGTCCTCTACTCAGTTACTTACATTGCACCCAATTTTACTCTCTATTTCGATTCACACTCGATTAACGCGCCGCCGCCCCTAGCTACTTACGCTGGCTGCAGCCGACGCGCTGCATTACGCGCGACGCTGCTATATACATACAGCGCGTCTACGCACGCGTTATAGGCACCGACGGTGCCCAAAATAACTTTTTTTCGTAAAAAATTTTTTGAAAAAATTTCTGAAGCGTTTTATCAAAACAAAACGTCCTCTACTCAGTTTGTTACCTTTCCTAGGGTGTAAACTGGAGTGCAAAAGTAGGGCGGTGAAAAAATTTAATTTTTTTCACCGACTCGACATCTTTTGTCCGACAAGTTTGCCGTACGTGGTCTTTTGGTAGGCTATGAACGTACGAATGGCTACGAGTGCGACGCTAGGCTGAGATTCTTTAGCATCCGGCAATCGGCGACGCCAATAGATACCATCAAAAGGCGCCCAAGCGTCTACGGGTCCAAATTGAACGCGAATGTAGTCCTAAAACGACTATAAAATGACAGACAGATCAGCAATTTTGTTTCCGCCAAAGGCA
>CAXIVU010000159.1:15000-17500 GCA_964035795.1 Pterobdella sp. o SKG-2022
CACCCAACAGTCTCTCGATTTCTTTCGCGGGCGTAACAAGGCCCAATATTCCATTGTCTGAAAAACACGCAGATCATACACGAAGTATTGCCAACGTGTGTGTGACTGCGTGTGACTGGGTGTGACTGGGTGTGACTGGGTGTGACTGCGTGTGACTGCGTGTGACTGCGTGTGACTGGGTGTGACTGGGTGTGACTGCGTGTGACTGCGTGTGACTGGGTGTGACTGCGTGTGACTGCGTGTAACCTACGACTAAGTCTCTCATTGGAATGTGAGACGCATCGTGTGGTCAAATTTTGAGTGAAATTTAGGCTGACGGTTCGACGATAACTTTGCCAATGCGTTGTTGCTTAGAAGAGATGGAGTTTGAATATGTGAGAAGAATGACTTGTTTGCCCATTGATATTGATATTGATAAGGTGAGTGAGCGTTTTTGTTGAAGTTTTGTGAAAATAAGGCACGATGCTGCAATAGATCTCGATTATACGCGGCTGCTGACTGAAGCGATTGACACAGACACAGACAGTGGACGCATTGATAGATGGAAATGACTCTGCCGCAAGTGGCGGCGTATGTGGCCGAAGGGATGAAATAGTATGAGACACTGGCAAGGATGCGTCTAAGGATGTGGGGTAAGGTGCCTAAAAATTTGAAAAAATGCAAAACGCTTTAGAATTGTAACTTGTAAATTGTAAAATTGCACTTTTTTGCAAAACGCTTTACAATTATGAAGCGTTTTGCATACGAAGTGGCCGGTTTTGGACGCGGGTTTGAAAGTCAGTATAGTGATCCTTTTCCCCTGGCGGCTCGCGGCAGCGAGCCGAAAAATTTAGAAATTTGGGACTGAAAGATGCGATTTTAGACGCATCTTTCGTCGAGCTATTTTACGACTGGTTGTTGCCTAAATGTTCAGTTTTGGACGGGACGGCGGTGGCGTGTTTTGTGGCCTGTACCTTGCCGCCGCCGCCGCCGAACTGACAAATAGCAGGCAATAGCCCTTTTAAGGTGCCGACTTAGGACGATTAAGATTGGCCTTATTTATGATGCACCACGCATCGACACCGACACACGCCGAGACAAAGGAAGAAAGAGCGGCGAGACCGACGGCAGTGTTTTTCTTTACGCTTTAAAGTAGTGGTTCGTCACACTAGTTTATTTATTGGCCCTTGTGACGCCAACACTCACTTTTATATGTGGGTCTTTTCACGCAGCTTCCCATTTCACGATCTGGTATTTGCAAATTCTTTTTTTCTCTTTTGCTGCTGCTGCTGCTGCTGCTGCTGCTGCAAAAAGAGAAGCCAGAATTTCCCACCGGACACCACGTGGAGGTTCCAGATCACGTCCAGCACTTTTTTGCACTTTTACACTTTTACCATGACTAGACGGGTGATGGTGGTGATGGTGCCTTTCTTCGCCCGCCTCGTGATGCCCCTTTGTATTCATTGGTACTTGCGTATGGAGTACACACACGTGTGGGGGTTCTAGAGTTGGCATCATTTTATTCACCACATTATTCACCCTTCAACATAGGCACCTTTCTAGACGCATCTTACGCTACTTTTTTATGGCGCGACGGTGCCTAAGCGCTGCATATGTGAGCGCGTGTATATCACGCACACTCACATATACAACCTAGAAAAGGATAGTAACTGAGTAGAAGACGTTGTGTTTTAATAAATCGCTTCAGAATTTAGAAACGCTCTTTCTTAAAGCGAGTCGCGTCGCCTTGCCTTGCCTTGCCTTGCCTTGCCTTGGCGTTCGTGGGACTTGCAATGATAAAATTATTATTTTCGATTAATTTTTTAAAATTTATTAATTAATAAATTTATTTTTTTAATTAATTTAATCATTTTATATTAAATTATTTAATTTTTTTTTCTCACACTTTTTCGATTAATATTTTAAATTTAATTTTAATTTTCAATTAAATTTTATAAATTTTTTCTATTTCGACTTTTCATAAGACTAAAATCATCATCATCATCATCATCATCATCATCATCATCACCGCCGCGGCCGTGCAACACGCGTGCACACACGAAGATCATTATCATAACCACCAGTTCGCGCCCCTACTAGAACAATGAGCATACACGTGGTAATGGTTTTTTTTTTTAAATTAACTAAAATCAAATTTAAATGTTACAATACTTTATTGTGACATTTTAAAAACGCTCAAAATATATAAATATATATATATATATTTATTTTTCGATTATTTTTAAAATAAATTTAAAAAAAATTTTTTTTCTCATTAAATAGATGATTATTAATTAAATTTAGTCGTTTACTCAATCACAAATGTATACGAATCGAAGTAATTCATTTTAGAATAAATTTCATTTATTTTATCGAATTAAGTGAAAAATGATGAAAAAAACTTTTTTTATCAAAAATTATATTCTACATATGTTTTAAAAGTAATTTAGTGAAAAAAAATCAACTAAAAAAAAAAAGTCATTTTCGATCAAAATCTCGACTAAGTGCCGACTATTTCTGA
>CAXIVU010000161.1:0-5000 GCA_964035795.1 Pterobdella sp. o SKG-2022
TCGTTCGTTATCGGAATTAACCAGACAAATCACTCCACGAACTAAGAACGGCCATGCACCACCACCCACTGAATCAAGAAAGAGCTATCAATCTGTCAATCCTTACAGTGTCCGGGCCGGGTGAGTTTTCCCGTGTTGAGTCAAATTAAGCCGCAGGCTCCACTCCTGGTGGTGCCCTTCCGTCAATTCCTTTAAGTTTCGGCTTTGCAACCATACTTCCCCCGGAATCCAAAATCTTTGGTTTCCCGGAGACTGCCCGCGGGGTCATACGAACAACTCCCACGGATCGTCAGACGACATCGTTTATGGTCAGAACTACGACGGTATCTGATCGTCTTCGAACCTCTGACTTTCGTTCTTGATTAATGAGGACATTCTTGGCAGATGCTTTCGCAGTAGTTCGTCCTACAGTGATCCAAGAATTTCACCTCTAACACTGTAATACGAATGCCCCCGTCTGTCTCTCTTAATCATTACCTCGTATTCCTAAAACCAACAAAATAGAACAGAGGTCCTATTCCATTATTCCATGCACTACTATTCAGGCTATGCATGCCTGCTTTAAGCACTCTAATTTTTTCAAAGTAAACATTCCGACCGCAGCGTGCATACGTTTAAGCACACCCGCCTTGGACCGGCAGATTAGTCAGGTACGATAGCTACACGTTTAAGTGAGCCATCGTCCTAGACCAGAGATTCAACTACGAGCTTTTTAACTGCAACAACTTTAATATACGCTATTGGAGCTGGAATTACCGCGGCTGCTGGCACCAGACTTGCCCTCCAATTGATCCTCATTAAAGGATTTAAATTCGACTCATTCCAATTACGAGGCCTCATATGAGACTCGTATTGTTATTTTTCGTCACTACCTCCCTGTGTTAGGAATGGGTAATTTGCGCGCCTGCTGCCTTCCTTGGATGTGGTAGCCGTTTCTCATGCTCCCTCTCCGGAATCGAACCCTGATTCCCCGTTACCCGTTACAACCATGGTAAGCATATCACATACCATCGAAAGTTGATAGGGCACACACTTGAATGATCCGTCGCCGACGCTAGGTCGTGCGATCAGCTGTAATTTATTCAGAGTCACCAAAATTGACGAGCCGTGAGACTCGATTGATTTTGATCTAATAAACGCGCCCTTTCCGTAAGGTCGGAGCTTTAGTGCATGTATTAGCTCTAGAATTACCACAGTTATCCAAGTAAATTTTTACGATCAAATAAATCATGGGTGGCCTAATGAGCCATTCGCAGCTTCACTATTTTAAAGTTTGTGCTTAGACATGCATGGCTTAATCTTTGAGACAAGCATATAACTACTGGCAGGATCAACCAGGTAATACACGACGACGACGATTAGCACGATTGGCCATCGAAACTATGGGAATAGAGGCGCGGCGCGTCTAAAAGCTTCATTAAGGCCTATGTCACTCACTCACTCACTCACTTTAGCACTCTTTGCCATTCGACCAAATTCGACCGTCGTTTTGGCAGCCCTTATCGCCTTTAATGAACGCTTCAACTGGACACCCACAACTTTTAGCTAGACAACGCTATAAAACGTGCCTGAAAAAAGCGTGATTTAACGGTGCAAAAGCGTCGGCGAAGACGACCACGAAGACGAAGAAGCGAAGGCGGTGACGGCAGAGAGGCTAGTGTGTGTGTGTGTGTGTGTGTGTGTGTAAGGCGCGAAAGCAATTAGGCGACGACTATCGCCATAGTTTCGAATTGAATCGAATCGAATCGAAAATGTATAACCTCGACGATTTCAGTCCGAAATCGAGTGATTTTTTGCGAGCGCTTTTTTGCTTTTACGCTTTTCGCCCTATACGCCGGCAAGGTGTAAACGGGCATAAAAGACGCAGCAAGTAGCACGATATCGCTTCGTTCATGGTGCATTTTGTTATGCCTTTGGCGGAAACAAAATTGCTGATCTGTCTGTCATTTTATAGTCGTTTTAGGACTACATTCGCGTTCAATTTGGACCCGTAGACGCTTGGGCGCCTTTTGATGGTATCTATTGGCGTCGCCGATTGCCGGATGCTAAAGAATCTCAGCCTAGCGTCGCACTCGTAGCCATTCGTACGTTCATAGCCTACCAAAAGACCACGTACGGCAAACTTGTCGGACAAAAGATGTCGAGTCGGTGAAAAAAATTAAATTTTTTCACCGCCCTACTTTTGCACTCCAGTTTACACCCTAGGAAAGGTAACAAACTGAGTAGAGGACGTTTTGTTTTGATAAAACGCTTCAGAAATTTTTTCAAAAAATTTTTTACGAAAAAAAGTTATTTTGGGCACCGTCGGTGCCTATAACGCGTGCGTAGACGCGCTGTATGTATATAGCAGCGTCGCGCGTAATGCAGCGCGTCGGCTGCAGCCAGCGTAAGTAGCTAGGGGCGGCGGCGCGTTAATCGAGTGTGAATCGAAATAGAGAGTAAAATTGGGTGCAATGTAAGTAACTGAGTAGAGGACGTTATCTTTATGCAAAACGCTTCAGAAATAGTCGGCACTTAGTCGAGATTTTGATCGAAAATGACTTTTTTTTTTTAGTTGATTTTTTTTCACTAAATTACTTTTAAAACATATGTAGAATATAATTTTTGATAAAAAAAGTTTTTTTCATCATTTTTCACTTAATTCGATAAAATAAATGAAATTTATTCTAAAATGAATTACTTCGATTCGTATACATTTGTGATTGAGTAAACGACTAAATTTAATTAATAATCATCTATTTAATGAGAAAAAAAATTTTTTTTAAATTTATTTTAAAAATAATCGAAAAATAAATATATATATATATATTTATATATTTTGAGCGTTTTTAAAATGTCACAATAAAGTATTGTAACATTTAAATTTGATTTTAGTTAATTTAAAAAAAAAAACCATTACCACGTGTATGCTCATTGTTCTAGTAGGGGCGCGAACTGGTGGTTATGATAATGATCTTCGTGTGTGCACGCGTGTTGCACGGCCGCGGCGGTGATGATGATGATGATGATGATGATGATGATGATGATTTTAGTCTTATGAAAAGTCGAAATAGAAAAAATTTATAAAATTTAATTGAAAATTAAAATTAAATTTAAAATATTAATCGAAAAAGTGTGAGAAAAAAAAATTAAATAATTTAATATAAAATGATTAAATATTTAATTAAAAAAATAAATTTATTAATTAATAAATTTTAAAAAATTAATCGAAAATAATAATTTTATCATTGCAAGTCCCACGAACGCCAAGGCAAGGCAAGGCAAGGCAAGGCAAGGCGACGCGACTCGCTTTAAGAAAGAGCGTTTCTAAATTCTGAAGCGATTTATTAAAACACAACGTCTTCTACTCAGTTACTATCCTTTTCTAGGTTGTATATGTGAGTGTGCGTGATATACACGCGCTCACATATGCAGCGCTTAGGCACCGTCGCGCCATAAAAAAGTAGCGTAAGATGCGTCTAGAAAGGTGCCTATGTTGAAGGGTGAATAATGTGGTGAATAAAATGATGCCAACTCTAGAACCCCCACACGTGTGTGTACTCCATACGCAAGTACCAATGAATACAAAGGGGCATCACGAGGCGGGCGAAGAAAGGCACCATCACCACCATCACCCGTCTAGTCATGGTAAAAGTGTAAAAGTGCAAAAAAGTGCTGGACGTGATCTGGAACCTCCACGTGGTGTCCGGTGGGAAATTCTGGCTTCTCTTTTTGCAGCAGCAGCAGCAGCAGCAGCAGCAGCAAAAGAGAAAAAAAGAATTTGCAAATACCAGATCGTGAAATGGGAAGCTGCGTGAAAAGACCCACATATAAAAGTGAGTGTTGGCGTCACAAGGGCCAATAAATAAACTAGTGTGACGAACCACTACTTTAAAGCGTAAAGAAAAACACTGCCGTCGGTCTCGCCGCTCTTTCTTCCTTTGTCTCGGCGTGTGTCGGTGTCGATGCGTGGTGCATCATAAATAAGGCCAATCTTAATCGTCCTAAGTCGGCACCTTAAAAGGGCTATTGCCTGCTATTTGTCAGTTCGGCGGCGGCGGCGGCAAGGTACAGGCCACAAAACACGCCACCGCCGTCCCGTCCAAAACTGAACATTTAGGCAACAACCAGTCGTAAAATAGCTCGACGAAAGATGCGTCTAAAATCGCATCTTTCAGTCCCAAATTTCTAAATTTTTCGGCTCGCTGCCGCGAGCCGCCAGGGGAAAAGGATCACTATACTGACTTTCAAACCCGCGTCCAAAACCGGCCACTTCGTATGCAAAACGCTTCATAATTGTAAAGCGTTTTGCAAAAAAGTGCAATTTTACAATTTACAAGTTACAATTCTAAAGCGTTTTGCATTTTTTCAAATTTTTAGGCACCTTACCCCACATCCTTAGACGCATCCTTGCCAGTGTCTCATACTATTTCATCCCTTCGGCCACATACGCCGCCACTTGCGGCAGAGTCATTTCCATCTATCAATGCGTCCACTGTCTGTGTCTGTGTCAATCGCTTCAGTCAGCAGCCGCGTATAATCGAGATCTATTGCAGCATCGTGCCTTATTTTCACAAAACTTCAACAAAAACGCTCACTCACCTTATCAATATCAATATCAATGGGCAAACAAGTCATTCTTCTCACATATTCAAACTCCATCTCTTCTAAGCAACAACGCATTGGCAAAGTTATCGTCGAACCGTCAGCCTAAATTTCACTCAAAATTTGACCACACGATGCGTCTCACATTCCAATGAGACTTAGTCGTAGGTTACACGCAGTCACACGCAGTCACACCCAGTCACACGCAGTCACACGCAGTCACACCCAGTCACACCCAGTCACACGCAGTCACACGCAGTCACACGCAGTCACACCCAGTCACACCCAGTCACACCCAGTCACGCAGTCACACACACGTTGGCAATACTTCGTGTATGATCTGCGTGTTTTTCAGACAATGGAATATTGGGCCTTGTTACGCCCGCGAAAGAAATCGAGAGACTGTTGGGTGCCTG
>CAXIVU010000162.1:0-11914 GCA_964035795.1 Pterobdella sp. o SKG-2022
AGAAGGTCTGACCTTGTGAGAACGTAAACACCAATGCATGTCATCTAAAATGATATGCGTATCTTACTATTTTTACACAAATCAGCAGCACTGGTATATACTAACTTGGAGTAAAACAGCATAAGTTTAATCCATTCTCGGTTATGGTTAGAACTTTGACAACCCTTATGTTCCAATATCTTGATCAGTGCATTTCAAGAATACCCAATGAGGTCAGATTTTATATTTTGTCCCATCGCTTGGTGAATATTGGGCATATTTGAAGCTTTTTTAGGTGGTATCATTCATTTCGAAAAATGAATTCCAATAACTGTTCACTTCGGTGACGCAATCAATCATCATCATCATCAACAGAATTGCAATAGTGCTTCACACCACTGATACTGCCACGCAACATGTTGAAATCGTCAGTTTCCTTATTATCGTAATTTTTTATAAGTAATAAAATAAACATGAAATGTAATCGAAGTTAAAATACATTATCTTGGTCAGCAAACAGAAATTTCGGTCTGACCGATCAAGCAATCATCTTCAAACAAACTGACCTGATAAGAAATGACAAGAACTTCTCAACTGCTCACGATTCATTGCCATATCTTTCAACGTAACCAGCCACCTAGTTGAGCTATCTTTTGGGTCCCAACCAGGTAAACGCGATTATCCCACTCTGCCCAAACTAACTGTAACATTCTTCATCTCACGTTGCCACGTCATCTGTTGGCCTCCTGATCGCCTGTTCCACCCTGTCTGTGACAAAAACAGGGCCCGATGTGGTAGGCGATGGGGTTCCATACGCAACACATGACCTAGCCATCGTACTCTGCATAAATGTATACTCCCGGAAATTGTATCACTTCCGTTTCCCCCAAGTACATACTTTCGAACTTCTAGATTACTTACTCTGTCACTCCATCCGACCTTAGCCAGCTGTTGCAAGCAGCGATGATCAAACACTTGGAGGTGGTGCACATCTTGTTGGCGAAGTGGCCATGTTTCATACCCGTACAACAAAACGGAACGAGCCGCAGCTTTGCACACGCGACCTTTTACAGGAAGAGGGACATCGTTTCTGCGCCACAGATGCAGCAAATTTGCGAAGGCTATTCGGGCTTTATTGATACGGGCATTAATTTCCGTCCCAATGCTACCATCTTTGCTCAAACAACTACCGAGGTAGGTAAAATGATCAACCATATCTAGGCAAACACCATTGAGGTTGAGAGATGGCTCAGGAGTGTTCCATTCCTGGTACATCACTTTACAATTTGAAGGTGCAAAGCACATACCGAATGGAATGACAACTCTTGCAAGTCTGTCCAAAATAAGGTGTTCACTTTCCGCTGTATCAAAAAGGCACACCACGTCATCCGCACATTCCAGGTTGCATAGTTGTTCACCCGTCACCGAATCAACTCCCACAGTGTCATGCTCTGTCGAGGCAGTACACATGACTTCGTTCACCACAAAATTGAAAAGAAACTGGGAGATGGGGCAACCTTGCCGTACACCGCTGTAGGTATCGAAAGACGCAACCAATAATAACTTTGTCAGTGAAATAATGATGAGAGTAGCTTCAACAATGAAAATGTTTTCATATCTCGACCAATCCTAAATCATCTCCTGTTCTGCTTTATTCACTTAAAAGATTTTGAGGATTCTGTTGATGTGCGAACCGAACGTAAATCGTGATATGCATCAAAGTGAGCATCATTGTAATGGAACTGGTTCCTCATGCATTTAACTTACTTCGTGATATTAAGTATTAGGATGAAGGGCTGCTGTAATCCCACATCTCACCAGTTGGTTGCTTCAAATTTCATCATTAAATATGATGCCTGATGATCGAATTCAATGTTTGACTATTGGGTATCAGTTGGGTTTTAGAATAACTCATGAAATTGGAATCACATATATGTTTATGTGGTGAATGAATTAAAAATAAATTGAAAGCTCTGCAAAGGAGTCAAATTTGGAGTTAGCACCTCACGGACAGCTTAAATCAGTCCACAGAATAATTTTGTTCAATTGATACATTCAATTGACAAACAAGCTTACTGCGTTTGCACGGCATTTGATTCTAAGTTTGAAGAACAATGTCAAGGTAGTTTTTGCATGCCTTAGGATTGATTGATTCATCAATTCATCATTCCTTATTCTTTGAGATTCTATTACAACCTTAACGCCAATATTAATTGATTGTTATCTTTTGAGGCATTTTATGGTTCATAATTACGAAATTACAAACAGCGACTGTTTTGCAGCAGCTTGTACCTTAATCCCACTATAATTATAACATTTATTCGAAATCAATTTCAAACGTTGAAAAAATAGATCAACCTTTTTATGAAAGTCTTACCGAATGCTTGCAATGTAAGTAATTGAAGTAAAGTGGTGAAGTTCGTGTGATCGACAATTAAACAATGATAAAGGTAATCTTTATCAGAAATGAGACGAAAACATGAACTTTATGTTTCCTTTGACTGCAGGATCATGATGGTTATTACCATGGTAATGCGAAACATCATATATTGCATACTATCGGGTGTTTATCCATTCGAGTGTTTTATCCAGGTGAAAGTGATCCGAAACCTAATTTAAAATTCTGTAATTCAAAATTTTATAATTATATTGACACTACAATACGTACGTAACTTTAATATCTATAAGGAATGACCATTCCCAATTTCGATTTTCTATTCGGTTTTATTATTTTTTGAAACCTTACATATATGTAACCCTTGAGTTAGAATTTTACTGTTAAATATGAATTTACCTAAAATCATTTTTCAAACTCCAACATTTCTATCATTAGCACATTCTTGTTTTCATAGTGAGTTTAATGGTCTACTGGTTGAGCCGAACTTATTTTTGACTGTGCTCGAGCAAAAGTGAATTATTTCCATAATCAATTATCATGTTGATTATCGTGTTTTATAAATTAGAATAAATGTTCATATTCAAAAATAAGAATAGGGAAACAAAGATCTGCGTACATCTTGATAAAGCTAATAAAACAGATTTCAGATTGATTCTGGCCCTAAGCGATCCATAAGGTCACTTTTGGAATGTTTGTCCTGAACCCATAGATTAATAAATGCACATGTTACTGATGTTTCGAGAATTCCTTAAATAGGACATGTATATCTCATCAGAATTGTATGCAGTTTTGAAAACATTTTAATTTGCCACTGCATGTTACAGTATGCTTGCATATCGAGATCAATAAATTGATTCCTGCTCACATTTCCCCCCATTAGCTTATCGTAAACTTTGTGGAATTGCCTCAGTGAACTATATAGCATCTATTGATTTTCCATAGATGTTTTCTGCGTGGATGCATTTACGATACATCAGTAACTTATTTATTGATTTTGAGGGACAAAAATTCAAAGGAGACAAGAGAGCACCGCAGGAATAATCTAATGTACTCGTTTTAAATAACTTCTCATTAGCAGTACTGAACACCCGACAAGTGCTTTGAAATTTTGCCTTATTTGCGTGCTAACGCAGAATTTGAAATAATGGTATTTTATAACTCACCTGAAATAGAATTTCTTTTTGATGGTATACATCAGAGATGTATGATGCTGGGGTTCTTTTTGATTTCGGATTATCTCAAATCGTTAATGTATCACAAAATTTGAGCGGGGTGGTGAACCATTCGCTTCATTAGGTCACTATTCACACGAGCATTAACTCATTCTCTTCAAATCACAATGATCATTGATCTGGTTTGATTAGAATGAAGTTTTGTTACATGAACCATTCCTACTTGAAGCTTCAAACACTTATTGAAACATTCAATATGGAAGCATTTGGTATGCAGAAATTGGGGATTCATTTGATTTCACTTATAAAACCTTAGTGAATTGAAACAAGAATAATAGAGGACTTATCGTCAAAAACTTACTACACAATAAAAAAATTTCGATTCATCAATTCCAGCTGTTTACATTTACTAGTAGAAAACACGGTGAGCATGGCTTTATCAGTATATTTTTGCAACTATGCACAATAGACGAGCTGGGACGATGAAATATGAATTATAGAACATACTAAAAGTGAATATTTCCCAACATAATGTTGTGGTGAGAAAAATAAGAAGAAGATCAAGTTTCCGCGGAGTCTGTCTTCCGAATAACACCTCTCATTTACTTGACGCACATCAAAATTTTTAGTACACAGAATCAAAATGAACTATTCAAACTATACAAAATAGCTATGACAGAATAAGTGGGGATCACCCTGTCTCCGCACAATCATAGAAATTACGAAATCAGTGGTAACACAATTTATGAGATTTTATTTCCGCATGGTAAACAGTGCCAAGAACCTAACTAGATTGTTATTGATGCATTTAATGCAAGATATTGCGCTAATTCAACATCAAAAAATCAATCAAAAATTTAGTTGAAATTCATTTATGATCAGCAAGTCCCTATAAACTCAGTGTAACTGAATTGGTCCTGTGTAGAAAATGTTCTTCATTTTTCTGTTTTAATAGACCCTTACTAAATTAACCGTACAGCCATAGTCGAAATTTAAACTTTACCTGTTAGGTTTCAGTGCGTTGATGTATACAGATATATATATATATATACATATAGATAGATAGATAGATAGATAGATAGATAGATAGATAGATCAATAGATAGATAGATAGATAGATATAGATATTCCTAGGTAAATATGCCTTTATTTTTGCATATTGGTAAGAAGAAGATTGCATCTTAATCCTTTGTCATGGCTTATTTGATTCAATAACCAATCCAGGTACACTGAAAGTCTCTCATAATGAATATTGTTTTATCATAATGGAAGCTAGTACATAGAAGCGAGACACAGTTTACATTGAGTATGGATCCACAGTTGATAAGAAAAATCGAAACGGTATACAATTTGCCTTAGCTTATGGATTGTTGCTGAGTTAATCACCCCCTTGTGGGTAGATCAACGTTAGTCTCAAAGCCATTAGATACGAACTAAGATCGTTCCTTGCGTCAAACTTAAGCAACCTGGCAGTATTGGACTCACTAAACGATAGATATTCACACTTTAAGGGATAATGGCAACATTACGGTATCTCTGTGATACAATACAATCTTCATTCAAACATTAGTCCTACGGATAAAAATAAGCCTGTCTAATTCTCTGTCTTTGGCATTTTATGTGAAACATCGTCATGTTGGGTAGTAAATTTTCAATGCCCGGAGAGTAGGCTTTTATTGATACAAATTTAGTTGTCAGTGAGATAAAACTATTCTATGCAATATAATGAATTCACTTTATCAGGTATAGCATATTCTTCTCCCTTTATTTCGTCTAACTGCGTTAAGCAAATTGTATGAGTCGAACGACAATTCAACGGAATTTCAGTTATGGAATGTTATCCGGTTGTTTTCGGTATTGGCTCAAGTCGAACTCTTTCTAATATCTCTGTATGAAACTCTAGATGCAGTTAATATCTGAAGATGTTGCAATCAATAAATTGGAGATTTAAGCAATAGCACATGCGACTGCGTTTTGTTGATACTCTTGCCCATTAAACTGAGTTAAATATCTTTCTTACACCTCCATAATGAAATTCCAACCGTCTCTAAAATGTAAATTATAACCTGCCATCAGTAAGACAAACTGTTTTATTCAAAATGTGACCGAATTTCCATACTTCGTATTCAATATAATTTCCGGAGTTTGTGATTAACAAACTTGACCAAAATTGCAAAAGCTTGTGGTTTTATCGATAGGTTGAACAATTTTACTTAATGTAAAATATAGAGCTTGTGGTCTGACTCACAATTTTCTATAAATATAGGGTGAAAAACATATCCAAGTTAGAAATACGCGAGTTAACGTCTGTATTGTTGAGTAAAACCTTAAGTGAAACTTTATTTTGATAAAACGTGAAATGATGTGCAACTATAGTGTTTTTGTTGCTGTTTATAGATTAACTTGCTAGTAATTCAAAAGTTCGTAACCGCCGTTACTTTGTCCCCATATAACTACCTCGTGAATACAATTTCGAGCACTAAGCCACTTGCATCTATCAATTGAATGAATCACGAACGTTATCATCAGAAAATGTACAAAAAATAGATTTATGTGATTCATTCGCTTTCAAGGGTTTCCCCAAGGAGACATTCCACTGTGGCCTGAGATTCAATTTTTAATCACAGAGATCATGACGATATAAATGAGGTCGCTGTGTGTCCCTGTTATTGAATATAAATAAGTTGAAATAATTATATTGGTAACTTTTACGTTACATAACCGCATTTCCCTGTTCTAATTTTAAAGTATTTTTTTATTTGAAGATTGATCAATTCTTTTAACGATCACTCTAACTCAGTGCTTTTAAAGATTTCATGATGATGTGATTCTGGATGCTTAAAATAAGAGAGCTGACAAGCCTAGTAAGTGCCAATAAATCATATAAAAGATTTCATTGGGCTAACGCAAAATAGTTTTCATAGATGTTATGTGAAATTATAACACACAATATCAAATTTTCTAAAGCCTCTTATCATAAGAATTGTCCAAAAAACAGCAAACAAATTAGCGAATATTGTTCATTGAATTGCACTTCTCACCCATGTAAAGAATGATCAGTTAATCACCAACTTATGACTACTTTTTTAGAAATCGTGATGGATTGTTTTATTACATGGGATAGGAGTTCAGTCACAATCAAAGCTGGACAATTTTCACTAGAAAGTGCACGAATCTTTCTGCTGGAAATTTTCTATTGATTGCAGACTGCAAGCGTCACATTAACTAACTATGTGATCAGTGAAATTAATAATCTAATGCTATTATTTCAAACAGAAACCTTCAACAGTGATGTGTGCATCATAATTTAGTTCGCAACATTTTTGAAAGCTGAATATGTATTGATTGTCACAAAGATTTTCAGTACATATTTAAGCAGGTAACAACCTTATTCAGGCTTGACAAATCATTTATATTTTAGTGAATACTTACCATCAATATATGGTATGTTTTCCAAATCTGAAGTAGGATTTAAACGTGTAAATACTGCGATAGTGATATGTTTATCGACGTGGACACCATTCTGTGATTGCAACTTAGATGATAAAAAGAGAAATATTGAAATATTAATCAATTCAAGTGTATATACTGTAATCAGGCTAAATTTTCATATATATATATACATATATATATATATATGATGGGTACGTTTCGGTGTTCGACTGTTCCTCATGAATGATGCTTCTCAAAATCGCTGAACAAAAATAACAGCAACGTAAAAGTCGCATCTTGATAATTATTCAATTATTGTGTCAACATCACGATTGCAATTGACTACAATAGTTCGAAAAAAAACTGGTCGCTAAAATAAATTGGATTTATTTTTAAAAAATATTCTTGAACAAAACTGATAGAGGGAGAAAGCAACAGCTAAGTTACTGACTACCATGTTTTTTCAGTAACCTCTATAAAAGCTATTTTACAGCCACAATAGTGAATAATTCTAGTATCACCTTCTTGTTCACATCGTTATATCAATTACTACTCTATGAAGTTAAAATGCTTAGAAATCTGTTTCAATATTTAAAATTCATGGAAAGGGGAAATAAAGTCGGTTTACTAGTGCAGCATCAAGAGACAATCACCCTAAATGAGTTGAAAAGTTTCAAAAACTGAAGTCACTAAAAAGGGACAAGTAAATTGCAAAATTTTTGGGGAAAGATAAAAGGATAAAAATACCCGTGACAATTGAATGATGAAGTGCACATGAAACACCAATTAAATAATGAATTTTAATCATATTCTTCATCACTATTATGGAAACGTCTAGCATTGAAACTTCTGTTACGAAACTTTTATACCAAGGAAATTTATTCGAGTCATTACCTGCGTTGCCAGTGAAGTGCATCTTTTTGATAGCACTATCAAACTTTTGACAAAACGAGCCAAGTTGCGTGTTATTTACTCTCTTGGTTCCAACATAAAGCAAGGTTAGAAAATGTGTTTGATGCACAGTGAAAACGTATTTAAACTCGCTCATAGAAGTTGACACAAAGTCCTTCACCTGTGGAAAAAAATTGAAAAATAGTTAACTGATCCCAACTTTCAGTAAAGGCACAAACGTTTGCGGTTTTTATAAACTAGTCGTGTAACATGTGAATTTGTTAGGGTGATTAGGTGACTTGTCTAATTTGAGGCCACCAATGACATACACTCTAGATTGCAACAGTTTATTGATGAATTTTTATCAGTTCGATGGGAAGAAATACTAATCATGAACTGATGACATTAAGATTGTGTAATATATTAGACAACATCACTATCGATGATAAATCTGCTTTCGCAAAGATGAATTTTTGATAAAATTTTTAATTGTTAGTCTGTCATCCTCCATTGATCTATGAAAAGTTGATGTCAAAGAAAACTGCTTCAATGAGTCAAAGTATTCATTTCACATCATAATCATAAATCCTTCCAGCATTTAATTCATCACTAACGAACTAACTAACTGCCGGTAAACAGGATTTGAATTTCCTAAGCAACTATTTGAATTCATATTTCGTTTGTGGCTGAAATAATACTCACAGTTTCTTATATGTTAAGCATTCTTCCGGTTGATTTCATTTTCTAATGGGAAAGTGAAATCTTTTAAAAACTTTCCATGTCGAATTAAAGCTTGATATTTGTTAACATTCACCTCTCATATATGTTGTACACACTTTTGAGCTGAGAAATCCATCAATAATAGCATAAACATCATAAGTATGAAATACAAACGAACATTGTTCAGCATTTATGCGTTTCCTTGGGCGTAGAATGGAAAACCACATCACTTTTCCACTTGATGGTTTCAAATTGGTGAAACAGAAATGAGCTATAGACAATGATTTATGGTTTCTAATTGCACAGCAATGAGCGCCATTAGAATATCAAAACATTTTGCCTTCACAATGTAATGTGATACCAAGAAAAAAATGCATCTCCAATTCCATACAAATTCCATACAAAAGCTAAATTAAAACAGAAACATTTACTTACAGATTTTATTTTTGACTCCAAAGTAGACCAAGTATCAAAGTAAAGAAGTGTCATCGCCACAGCATACGGCCGTTTCCCAAAAGTATCTGTAGAGAAAGTATGAAATTTCTCTGATTCATTTCATGAGTGAGTCACAAAATTTCAGTGAATTGAATAGCAACACAAACATAGTCTGAGTTCTAATATGCAGAAACAAAATAAACAAGCATACGTAGTAAAGTACGATAAAATACATTTTATTTATGATATTTCGAACATCGGAAAACAATTAAGGTTACTATCCGAGCCTGCCAAACATTACAAAACCTAAGATTTGATTGAAGTTGAAACAATCATAGGGATTAGTCAATATGAACTACGAAAAATACTCCTTGTTTTTCTCTGCATAATTATCATGCAAGCTTGAATTACTAAGACATAAATTAAAAATCACATTGTTTGCCACAAAAGAACAGAGATAAAAAATATCAAATAGAATAGACCACTTATGAAAAAAATCAATATTCGGCAAATACGACCAATCATATTAACATAAAGCAATGTAGATTATCAAACTATGTGCTGGAATTTCTGAGTTCGTTTTAATCAGCAATAAATTTCCATGTCATTTTCAGCTTGTGTTTGATTTGTCAATTATTTCTACAAAAACTAATCTACAATATCAGAAGTGAATAGGGCTCACTATGACGACTCTATCAATCTGTTTTTAAGCGATTCCTTCAAAATCAAACCGGATATTGTCAGTACACATGAGAATAAGATTCTTAAGATGGTCTGTATGAATGCCAACTTCAATATTAATTAAATACACGGCGTGGTTTTATTCCAATGATCAGTCGTTAAAAAGGTTTCACAATATAATTCTAAAAGAAAGCGTTGATCGTTTTCTCACTAGGTTATAACCACCGAACCGTGAGATTCCAAATATAGGTGGAACCCTTCGAGTTATATGCCGTTTTTCATACAGTTTAGAGAACCATTCGAAAGACATTTGACAGACGATAGTTAGCGCGTTTAACTATTTCATTTCACTATTGTGGAGGGGCCATCTAGATTTCCATTTTGTACGGTATACGAAGTTTACAAACGTTTTAAAGAACATCGGATACAAAGAGCCATTTGAGACGATGTAATCAGCCCCGAAGCTGTAGTTTTAGGTGTATATAGATTATCCTCTTAGGCTAGCAGGCCAGTAATCTGTGCATATTCTCTCAATGAGTTCGGCCTACTTGCTGAACCTAACTTTATGGGAGCCACTTGAGGGGCACTGAACAAGCTGCTTCACTCCATGACAGTTGTGTGATAAGATTAATCTATTGAGTTGCATCCGTGTGGTGGGGAACTTACGATTAATGATTTAGATGAGTTTGTAAGCTTCACGGATTGCTTACAGTGAAATCCTCACTCCAATTTTTTAAATGAACGAGATATGGAAACCCTATCTACATTTAAACAAACAGTTCAATGGACGAACGTTTCCAGTGTCTATCGTGAAAGATGCTCGTGCACATTAAAATTGCAAACATTTATAAGAAGGTTTCTTTTAATCCCTCTCGATGAGTGTGGAACCCTACGGAGCTCTTACATCTTGACGTAGACTGTTTTGTGTTCAGTACAGACCATCAAGAAATCTATTGTGCGAATCGACAGTAGTGTGATCAGTTGTCTTTGATCAAAACGCACTACAGTCATAAGCGTCAGTCCGCGGTTCCATAGCATATGCTCAATGCTTCTTATGGGCGATGAATTAGTCGATTCCCAATCAGTCAAGAAGTTATACCGAGAACGGTATAATTGCAAACGCTTGTTTTACAGTCAAACTTTTGAGACTCGGGAGCAGATACTTCAGTATTCTGTGATAACCTGCCCTGACAATCAGATCTTGAGGGGAGAATTCACTTGAAAACTCGATTTGGCAACGAAACTGGAAGCTGTTCATAAGTATCATTTCACTAAAAGGACTTTGTATGGGAGTAAAAACTTACAAGCAGGTACAAGCAGGTAAAGCTCACACAATTCTTTCGTTTCTTACATTGAATGCAAGCATTACTAGTGAACAAATGTTAGCTTAGTAGAGACATTCTAATAGTAATAAAGTCTTTGTTTTTCTGGATATGGTTATGAGCATTTTGTTATGCCACCAGGATTTAATAAAAGGTACCAATAGAAAATGTGTTTTTTTCCTTGTGGTATAACATTTATTACAAAAGGTTGAGAGTAATTTTCCTCCAATCTGTAGTTGAGACGTTTATAATTAACGGATACTTGGTAGTCGCTTTCTTAACAGGGGATGAAAATACCATAGTTGCAGCAGTGAGGTTGTTGTAGGTGATTGTTGGTCTCTTGTGTTGACGGGCTACCAGTATTACGTAATGAATCAATAAAGATGCATCGTTTAGCATATTTGAGCGAGTGATTTCGAAAGTAATAGTTTTAAAAGGAGAAGTAAATGGCTACGATTGATCACTATATTTTGGCGGGATTTATTGTCAGAAAAGAAGCAGTCGATCAAGATATAAGTGAACTCGTTGGGTTTCTACTGTAATACACAACGCGATGCTCAATCCCTGGAAGCCGTTGGTTTTATTGGTGGTGGTGGTTGATTACGCAGCAATATTCAAGGTTTTATCAATAAATAAACATCTTTAGCGTAGTTTCATTATGATTTCTAGTTTCATCAGTATGCGTTAGTATTTCCTCGAACCTTTATTGTCTCTGTCAGCTGATACAAAATATTTTTCCATGAGCAAGAATACCAGTTAAAGATCAGAATGCTATCGGATTTTTGTGGTGAACCAAAGGAGATTGATCTCAAGCGGTAGAAGAATGACGGCTGACATCACATCCAGTTTGAGAATTTTTATTACCGTTTTGTGCCCGTTATACT
>CAXIVU010000163.1:0-13971 GCA_964035795.1 Pterobdella sp. o SKG-2022
TCAAAGTACGTGTCATTAACGAGTGTGATTGTGAACAATACCTGGTGTACTAAAATACAATAATGTGAGTAAGTTGGGCCATTGTGTGCTATTGCATCATAAGACTACCTCGGCTATAATGCCATTAACACAATGCCAAAATCGATTTCTCAACATCATTGGCATACCAAATAATCTTTCAGTCATGAAGTTCATGAATCAACTAGTTATTGATTGAATAATACGTCTCAAACAGATGTAGATCTGATCATATGCACACTAGTATCAAGGTTAACAATAATGTGAGAACAAATTCAGCCAAGTTAAGATAGGGTTTTTAAATAAAAGATCAGTATAGGTAGTTTATCAGGTGTTATCATGGAAAATGCATCTACACGTACAAAGGTCTCGAAAGTTTTCTGATTGCCAGCGCCTCCCAAAGTCTATATTTGCAATAACTCTGTCGCCAGACTCTACCAGATATTGTTCAACAAAGGACGCTGACTACTCACTGGGGAAAAGCTTGACTAATTGTATTGCATGTGTGCCATTTAGGAATGTGTTCCGAAGCTCGTTTTACCATATGATAATTTGTACTTTCGATGAAATTGGCGCAGCAATTACACGTAAATTCATAAACACAATATACAGGGTTCCATTCTGCAGTTCGTTCGCAGTGACTGGCATTCGGTTAAGCAATACCAAACTTGCGACCAGATTGGCTCTATTGATCACTTACTGTATTCTTTTCTTTATTTGTGAGTACATAATCCTCTTTGAATAGTTAGGTCAAATAAACTTTCTTTTTCGAATTAGTCGCTAAATCATATTTTTCAATCGCTTCTGTGTTATAACGGATGATAAAACCTTATGGATGCACATTCTTTTTTAATGTTTCCATTATTTCCGTATCAGAACAACCAAATGTGCAAATTCCTCAAGCACGATTGAATAAGGTCCCAATAAATCCCCTTTTATAAACAATAGGTTAAAAATTATGAAAGTTTAAATATTGTCCCTTACATGTTTGTTTTATAAAAAGAAAAGATCTTTTATTACTTCTATCTTTTCGTCATGAAATTGAAATACCTCACTTTAAAATCCCTATTTCCTTACCGGCTGCAATGTTGAACCGAGACGTTGAGTAAAGCAAGAAATTTGTACATAAAGAATATTTAGATAGTAAATTAGTGATGGTTTTTTAAATAATTGATCGAAAGTCACATTAATCATTTACTAGATCCCAAATTTTGTTTGAAATTGCTTGTTTTTCTCTAATACTCGAAGAATTGACTAGGATTTCCTCAAGCACTTTTAGTTGAGCAATTTGTCATTAAATGCTCATGGTAAGCGAACTAACTAAGTGTTGCACGTTTGATCAGTTGGTCAAGATCCTTAGTACTTTCACGAGATTATCCGTATATCTGGAGATTCATTGTGATTGAATTGGTAATTGAAGTTGGGAGTATGTCGTACACATCAAGCCATCAGTTTCTAAACGGTGACTGCATAAGTTAACAATATAGTTCACTAATTTTCTAACAAACGTTTTCCTGTTAATTTATTTCGATGTTTGACGTAATTACCCTAGTTTTTTGAGATCAGTGAATTTTATCTAGTTTAGAAACATCTGTTAGCGTAAAATGTTGTTCCATAATTGAATAGCTTTCGGCCACATGCCATATAGCCATATGTTAAAACTTTTTCGATGAGGAAATTAGCCATACTGTTGGGTTTGGCAAAACATGAAATTATACACAACTTAGGTTAAGAATCTTCAACAAATTAGCAAATTATTATAGATAACATAAAACTATAAGGCAGATGTTGTTCGAACTATCATGATTGCAAATTAGGGGCTGAGTATTTAATGATGGAAGGTTGTCAAGTTTTCTTTGATAATGTTATCCATCATCGTTCAATGCTCTGAATCATCGTTATTCATTCAAGCAAGGGCTCCTTTCCTTACATACTTAGTTCAAGTGAAAGCAAGGTTCCAAATTAACCAGAGTTTTAATCTCAAGTAAATTTATAAAAACAAATAGAGGGAAGAAATATATTCTTTTTCGAAACAATCTTTTCAAACTCTACATTTAAATGTATGACATTCCTTAGGTCAACAAGGCAATAACTGGCTGAAATAGTGGGTGTAATCAATACCTGAATAATGGGCGACAAACGGAAACAATAACAACAAACAACGACATAGGTCAATGAATTCAGTCTGATCACAAACATTGATTAATTGGGAAATTTAGGTGCAAAGGACAAACTGGAAAAGTAAACAGTTCTATTTTGAAGCACCTACTTCACTCTGGCTGCCAATACTCAAAGGACCAGCCGTTCTCTATTATCTACAAAGCACTATACAGATATTCCAAAGGTATCTACTTCCGCTTCCTCTGTATTGCAGGAGCTTTAGTAATTCGAGAACTCAGTCCAAAGTTATGCGTACAGAGAAAGCTATTACAAACATTACTTTAACCTTGGCCTTAATATTAGTTTATTCTTTTAATAATATTCCTGAATATTCTTCATTCTTGCATTAATTATTAATTAATTATTTATTTATCTTCTGTAGGGTCATGAATTTCGCCGATTAGCATGACGTTATAAATTTTAAGTTAGGCCTCACCAGAATCTTTTATCATGACACATGCTCACTATCTTCTCTTTACGCATGGCACCTAAATTTTCCAACTGATTGATGTTTGTGACGAGACATTAATTCATTGAACTATGTCGTTGTTTGTTGTTATTGTTTCCGTTTGTCGCTCATTATTCACATGTTTATTACACCCACTATTCCAGTCAGTTAATTCCCTTGTAATGTCATGTATATAAATGTAGAGCTCGAAAAGATTTTTTGAGAAGAAATATTTCTTCGCTCCATTTGTGTTCTTACATACTATGTTAAAATGTTTCGGGGATTAAATTTATAAACTTATGATATTACCATCGCAATTACCATTACTCATTTTCATTATCGACGTCAAGTGTGAAGGATACATATCGATTTACGCTTTAGAGAGATAAAATAATCAGAATTAATAAATTCCGTAGATATATGTTACAAATAACTAGGAGTATGTGTGGTTAACAATATAATTCCCAACATGCATAAATGAAAAGTTTGTGTATATGATTGATTAAGTGATATCATGGAAACAATTCTAGCTAAAAAGTTTTAGGTGTAACTATTGTGGTATAATTTTCTCACTGTTGCTCGCAGGTTTTCAGTTGAAATTAACCAAACTAACTCTTCTTCTTTATGCCTTCGTTCACATTATCCATGGCGTGACTGACGACCCTATATTCCTTAGGATCAACCATTCTCCATTATCACGCTAATATGAATATAAAAAAAATCCATCATTTACTGATGACTAAAACTTGAATTTTCCAGCCTATACTGAGAAAAGCGTCAGTTCAACATTTTTTCTGAAACTTGATACTCATCATCGACTGAAGAAACCTGATAGCATTGACCGACAGGGTGCATATCACGTGAACCATTGGAGTTTAGTTTTAATGCTCTTTCAATTTAAATTCAATGTAGTCTCCCAACTATTAGTTTAGTTTTGAATTTTGTAAAGCATACTGTGGTTCAGTCATTGCAAACCCCTGAAATCAATAAGTTATTGCTCGTTGCTTAAAGCTACAAGTTAGTGAATAAAAATAAATCTTTTAATAATCTAACGCGACAAAATTGCAGTCAAACAAGTAACTGAATTTTCCTCTAGGTAAAGCGGATTATTCTGAACTTGGTTTTCAGATAAAGACCGTAAACTTATGCATAATCAGCGGTATTAAAGTTCGTTGGACAGATTATTCATGCAGAGTACGCCTCAGTTAAACAAGTATGGCTATACAAAAAATGGTGTAGAATTCGACCTCAGGAATCATATTGTCACGTAGTTAGGTTGGACTGGATTGAAGTGATATCAAATCAATAAATTCAACACATGTAAATTACAAAACTTCTGATACCAACTTGTTCAGATTTGGAATCCATTAACCGTAACATTGCTTGTGGTATAAGTGACAATTGTTGAGCATTCATCGCCATTTTGTTGGAGGTAAAATGGCAACAATGATTGGGGGTCTATTTCTTCAATGATTAACATTGATTTCCAGTCTACTTGAATGTTCCATTGATAAACCGATAAAAGCCATTGATTTTCTGAGTAGATTGGAACGCATGTCACTTAAGTAAAGGATTCCGTTAGCTTGGTGACTTTTCAGTACAAATTTGGTGGTCGATATAGGTCAAGGCATCGCTGTGTGAAAATAAATTAGTGGCGCTGTCGTAGGTGATATGAACCTGACTCAAAGTCTCCGTAACAAGATGCATGTTGTCAAAGCAATACGACAAGCGCAAAATAAATTAATCGAGTCATTGGTCTACCTGACGTCCGTCAGACGAAGTGAACCGTATCCAAGTTTGGTGTTCAAATCAGTTTCTATTGTTAATTCCATTAGTGAATTTCAATACAACTCTCCAGCTGGTGTGATGTCTGACTGCTGGTATCACCGATGTGGAAATTTTCATCAATGACCTTAAAATATGGGATAAGTCGTTTAAGGTGAGGTTGTTACTAAGGGAACTGGATACCATCGAACACGAGAAGTACATAAATTACATTCATCCCCCAAGACCAGGGGAGTTCAGCCTTGCAGATGCCGTCACGTGTTTACCTGATTCATTTAGAGAACGGTTCTTATTATACCGACGTTTCCGAATTGTGCTAGATGAAAAGGACGATTTTGTGACTTATAAAGCCCTATTAAGTCGCGTGTGTAAAAAATTTAACTTAAAAAATGATGGAAGAACAATTCAGGTTTGCAGAATTCACCCACCTAAAGATGCTGAAATACAAGCCAAAATTCCATCGAAGCTGAAGAGGGATCATAACATCACTGTTCAATTTATCAGTGAGGAATGTCAAAGTCTTATCAACCTGTAACATGATACCGCTAAAATTGAGAGTTACGTTCTGGCAACCTTGATCAATGCGGTGAGAAAAAAATAAACTCAACGTTAAAACTTCCCAGGTCAAATAGACATGTCATCCACAATGTCCCAAGTGTTCCTGTTGGCAATGCGGTGAGTGGAATTGTGTTAAATTATGCTTTTTAAAAAAATCATGATTGTTATTCTTGTGGTCACCCATATCATAAGAAGTCAAATTGTTGTAGTAGATTGCCGATATATGTCACATTTAAGTCCACTGTGAAGCCGCACTTGGTATATTCTGCAAGAATGTCAAATTTTTGTGCTCGTAGGAAGTTCATAAGTGTTTTGGTTAATGCTAATGCTTTCAAATTATAAATAGACACAACTTCTGATATAGCGATTATTTCTCATTGCACTTGAAAACGACTTAGATGCCTGGGGATTTCGCCCACAAACTACTTAATCTAAAATGCATCTTGAAGTGAAATTCAGTTTTACTGAGTTCACATTTTTTCGTTAGCTGTTATGTCACTGAGAGTCAGGATTTGAATTCGCTTGACATAGATGAGATTGAGAATTTGAGGTTGAATGAAGCCTGCGATAAAACATCGACTGTTCTATCAGTAACCAATACCAAACTTAGCGCGCTCGCTTGACAAACTATTGATGGATTAAAGGCAAACTGTGCAGAGGTCTTCCGAGACGGTTACGGGTTATGCACTAAGATGAGGGCCCCAATTATTGACCTGTTTTTCGTCCTAAGTAGCCATTGCCGAGTGCTGTATTTGATATGTTAGGTAGAGAATATGAACGACTGCAAAATTTGGGTGTTATATCATCAGTCAATTATTCCGCTTTGGCTGCTCCTGTAGTAGAAGTTAAAAAAACGAAAGGTTCATTACCAGTGTGTGGTATTATTTCAACGAAACTGAAAGAGGCACTAGAGCCTCACCAGTAACTTTTTCTATACCGTGACGATTTCTTTGACAAACTACTTGGGAGTAAATTGTTTCCAGAGAATGATTTGTCAGAGGTCTACCAGGAAACTGAGGTTGAACCTGAGTGTAGTGAATCGTTAACTGTCAACATGCATCAAGGACTGCATCAATACAACCATCAATACAACCCACCATCTTTCAGTAAATTATGAAAACAATGCTTGCCGGTTGGATATCTGCAACAGCCTACTTGGATGAAATCATCACAATGAGTCAAAACAAGATTGAATAAGCTACATATCTGACAAAGGTGATTTGCAAGCAAACGGAAAAAGTTCTTGTATACGTAAAACATAAAGATTACGTATAAATACTTTAGAATCAACAAGCCTGAATGTTTGGCGTATTTTGGTTCCCATCATAAGATAATAATGATATACAAAAAAATCACTTATTATGATGATTATTTTCTTAGCAATAAATTATGATTTATAAATGGTTATTCAAAAACTAAAAACTTGTACGCTGTGCTAATTTATTCTTGGGCACAAATTCATCCCTCGAATCACAAAAAAACACTTTTTAAAATAATCACTAATAATAACAAACGTAGCGGTAGGGTAGAAATATTTTTTTTGTATAAGCATTCAAAATAATAAATATCCTTGTGTTGTTTCTAATTGATAAAATAGTTAGCAAAAAATCAGAAATAACGTATTTCAAGTAGCTTTGAATAATGCGTTATTTGGAAACAACGAAATAAATTTACCAATCCATCTCATTGAAGTGGGTGTTATGTAGCCAAAATCGAACTTTTTGACGTATTTTAATCCTTAACAGGGAATACAATTCTGATAAATTCTGATTACTAGAAAGGTGTTTATCGGACTGTTGATTGTTATCATCCAGAGAAGATCATGGAATTAGGGAAAATGGCACTGGAAATGCGGATAACGCTATATGAACAAATTATTGAAAGCAGTTAATAAGTTAACGAATAGATATCAAATGAGTAAAGTTTATTAAACATGCATGCTGTATTGGCCGCACGACAAGACACTTATCTGTGAGAACTCGTGAGCACCACCCAGTGTGGCTGAGCAGGGGAATAACCAAATGTATCAAAAGTTCAGTGTTTGGCTATTTAGTTGATATGAGTGACGCAATTGATATCAACCTATCTATCGGGTCAAAGGTAATCAATCCAAATTGATTCGACATCGGATTCTAGCAACAGCTGGGGTAATTGGGATTAGGTTATTCAACTTACTCTTATGCGCTCAGAAACAATTCGTTCAGACATTGATACTTCCATGACTCAGCATTTCTTCCCCATCCTCACCACCGATTACGTAACTGACAACTCTGAATTGCGCGACCTATATGTTGGGCGACTGGAGATCTTGTTGTAATTTTTTATTGCGTACCTTGCTTGATGAAAAAAACCAAATCACTGCCTAACGGCTTAGAAACAACGGACTTCATTGGAGGTACGAAGGATGGAATCAAACACACAAGATATGGGAAAACAATGCTGAATGTTTTAACCGCCACAATTTAAACCACCAAAGTGAAAAAAATTTGCAACAAACTTTTCCAGTTGCGATCTCTACGTTTGCAAAACCTGATTTTTCAAGCTTTAGTTTCATTGAAGATAGGCTAAGTAGCAAATAAGATAAGGACGCATTATTTGTTTCCATATTGCCCTTGCTATTGAACCACGTTAAAGTGAACTGGCAAATGTAAGTTTAAGTCTAACTTTTGGATTCATTCTCACAAAACCGAAGATTGAGAATAAGATAATAATGAAAGGAAAAAAAGATTGATTAGTCTGATCAACTGATTTGTCTAGCCTGAGATTAGTTTTCTAAATGATTTGGGTGTTCTTATTTTTACTGAAACGAACTGATCGGGCAATCAGTTCATCGGGTAAATACTATGTGGACGCCGTTATATTCAGATTGGTTAAATAACCCATGTTGATTTTTATGAGTAAAAGTCAGTCTGGTTCAATGCATTAATCTATAATAAATAAATAATAAATAATAATAATATTAAATAATAAATATTATTGGTGGCATTTGTATGTTATATAAATAATTACTAATTTTCCTTATTCACAACAAGGAATGACAACTTTTGAAAATGTAAATGAATCTTAATTACCACCACAAATCACAGATCAATAAATAAAATAACCCCAATTAACCAAAATCAAAATCTAGCAGTTGATTTTTAGGTTAACCTGGTTGCATCCTAACCCTCATTCAAAATATATGATGACATTTATTAGTTACTTATGATGAATGTCTGACAGACTCACGTTTGATTGGTATTAAGTTAATGTCTAATTAATGGATAAAATCCTTCAGATAAAATGTTGTTGCCTATGATTTGTCAGCTTACCCAGCACGTCAGTTAGCGATTTAACCAGAGCATTGCTTTAGATCAAATTGTTTTGTCTACAGTTCTCTATCATTTGGGTAAACTGCTAATGATCATAGAGCTACATGAATATGATATAATTGTTTTACTCACTCGTTCTGAAATTCAGATTTTCAATCAAATTATCAAATGTTCTTATTCGCTAGCGTTCTGTTGACATCCACTGCCAATTATCCCTTGGAATGCAGCTAGCCAAATATAGTTTATTGTCTTCTGTATGTGATTAGTACCATGCTAGAGTTCTGGGAAGTAAAGTGTCACGAACTATGTCTGATTGAATTATATTGAAATGATACCATTATTACTCTGACAAAGTGATTAAATGCTCATCTTGACGTATGAACCTGAAACCATCCATAATTGATTATATCGCCCCAATTCAGACTAACTTGCGATTTAACTGAATCTGTGAAGAATTTTGCACTCCAGATTCACTTCTGCTAGTGTTCATGTGTAGTGCATTGCGAAGTCTCATCTTGGATGAGATAAACTTTGGTGTCTCACGTACGGTACAAATTTGTTTATTTCGATACTAGACTGGAAGTAAAACTCTCATTTCATCCATCATGAGCCTATCTCAAGTTGGAATTTTGACATTCTCATTCGAGTTATTATGACAAAGAACTGTAATTGGATTTTGAGATGATAATTTATATCGAAACTAAGACAAGGAAGACTACATGGGATAGAATTTTATAACAAAAACGATCAGTTAAAAAAAACTGCGGAAAATGTTACTTATTAAGTACTTGTATTGAAATTCCTTTAGAAGTGTTCTGAGATACGTGTCGAATCCCATCATAACATTCACTTCAAAGAAGAAAACTAATTTCTCAGAACATTGTGAATAAGGGATTTAAAATACCGAATCAGCTATAAAATAAAAAATGTAGGTTTGCTATTTCCTCTGAAGTGGTTTGAAATTACTTATTAGTTCTCCTTTGACTAGTTAGTTATGAAAATGAACCGTTAAGTTCACTCGAGGAGAAGAGAGAACAATTCTCGTGGAAACATCTGAGGAGGACCTTCATCGTAATCACGCATTTGTATATGTAGTAGATATACATGTGTACATATTTGTAAATACATTTCATTTCATTCACATTTCATTAATTTGAGTTTAAAATTCCCGGTTATATGGAATATATGGAATATGTTTACGTCGATAGAGCGTATTTCTGAAAAGTGGCACATTAAAATTCTGCAGGTGTGCATATAACTAAGGTTGAACATGAAAAAATGTGCCAAAGCCATACAAAGACCTAAATTCAAGATTGAGTATTTTGTTTTATAAAATAGAGATGCGCTAAGAATTGAGTTTCTTAAAAGAGCAAACACGGTAAGTTTCACAAAACAGGTGGTTATGATATGTGGAGATAGTCTTCATTTTTCCGCACTAGGCTAACCTCGTTACGTCAGCTACTTTTACAAGTGCTGAGATTCGGAAGGCGGAATGATATAGCACGTAAGCAGATAACAATGACATACCGAACTCCGATTTCATACAGACTAACTCGAAAATTCGCCGAGAAGTTAAAAAATGCGGGTTGGTAAGGATAATTAAAGGGGAGAACATATATAGGGAAGAATCAAAAAGATCAAGGTGTCAGCGGAATTTCATTATTCACAGAAACATAACTTCAGGTCATTTATTAGAAATTTTATTAGGTTGTGCAAAAAAGTCCTAAATTAAATCACCTAGAGCATGAACATTTTGTTTTATGCAAATCCTAAGAAGTAAAATGAAAGTGGGTGTTGGAAAAGTTGTTTTCTGTAAATTTTAGAGCCATGAACTGCATCCATGTTGTTAGCTTTCAGTGAATAGTGTTGATGAACACATCAATAATTGTATGCCTTGTTTTTTTTATTTAACTATGGTCTTGGTCTTGAAAATTATTTGTCAACCGGAGTTAGTATTGATTTGTAATGGAGACAGTGATATCAGTATCGAGACGACAATAAACTTTTTAATAAGTATCCTCTGTTTAGCACACAGATCCCCAAGAAAACGAGAAAGCAAAACGACACTACACCTCACCAATCTTCGAACGGAAAATATGACCATGAATTGTTCAGTATACTTTCGATTGACAGTCAGAAATGCACCTTCTCGTTTCTAAAGCAAAGTGTATTTCATCTTTTGTCAGAGTATTAAGTGCACTGAGTAAAAATATAACCTCGACTTATTCTGAATACTACAGTACCAACAAGATAGCTCAGACATCTGAGTCCCTATTAGCAAAGAGATGTGAACCAAAGATAATGTACTGAGAAGCGAAGTTAAGCTCATCAGGATTAACTGAGAAGGTTTGCACAATGAAGAAAAAGGTGGTATTTAAATCTCAAGATCGTTTTATAGATAAAAGGTTCTACTGTTTTGTTTCACTACAAAATGAACCTTGAATACTTTTTGAAAAGTTCTTCTACGTAGAAAAGTTTTATTACATATTACAAGAAATAGATATGCAAGAGCATTAAGCTCATCAACAGATGGCTTTAAATTCTTTAGTTCATAACGAATTGACAGTAACATTATGAAAACGTAATATAGGCAAGAGTTATTTCTTTAATATGCTCTTGCAATGCTCCACATTCATACACGATTTTCAAAATTCAGTTGAAAGAAAAATGGCTGTACAACTGAACGAAATTGAGGAAATTGGCACCAGGCTAAAGTTGATATCCATTATTTTGAAAACCGTCTGAAATGTCAAGTTTGGAGTGAACTTACCGGTAACAGAACATGCTTCCCTCAGTTTTTTTTCACTTAAATGGTTTGATTATCAAAAGTATCAACATTACCTTGGTACTCACTCTCCTCATTTCAGATTCATTGTCTAAATACTTATTCCTATTGTATTTGATCTGTCACTTGGGTTAAATTACGAAGGTCAGTCGAGTGAAAAAATTTTTTAAATTACATTGTCTCCCCATTAGAAAAATAAATTTGGCTGGCTTACCGAACGTCGCAATAATTTCGTGTTTTCATGTTCACTTGCGATCACACATTGATCTTTTTTTCTGAAAATAAACAATCAGGTATAAGAGCTAATCATTGACCTGAAAGTTTATGTGTATTCCAAGGAAATTAATTAAATTTATTTTAAATGCACAGGTTAAGCAAAAGAGTCAAACAAATGCGAAATCGGACCTTTATTTGAGGTGGTCAGTCTGTTCGCTTGCAGCTTACTATAATTCCTTTTTTGTGCGTACAATGATGGCACAGGTTCCCAGATCACCACGCTGTACATAAATCCAAAAAGTATGGCATTATTTTGGCAACTGAATATGTCGGAATAACTGGCAGGGCCTACTATGAAACATGGGTTCACCTAATGTTGAGTCATTTTGGCTTTCAGATCAATTTGGTTAGGATGACAATACCATTGTCTCTCTTATCTTGAGGATAGAAGTGTGATAAATTATTAACAGTCAAATGGTATGCATTCAAATGATTAACTAGTAATCGGATAACTTGAAGTTTTCAGTGATTTTTATGTTCCTAAATAATGCTGGACAGACCAAAGATGAATCGATGAATGCAAGTAGTTCGAACCCAGTGATGGAAATATTCTTTCATCTACAGTGAACACGCCTTTGTATTTGTATGTATATATCGGCGGATTCGCACACAGTTCCTAAGTAAATCAATATTGTCCATCTGCCAAATCATTTATTACAGCTGTTCTAACTTCATAAAATATGTTTCAAATTTGCTAGTTGAGTAAAGTGGTTTATCGTGTCTTAAATAAATTCAAACAATCTGAATTTGTGTATCAACTTAAAGGAGTGTTTTGAGAAGTAACGATTAGAATAAATTCTAAGTGAATAAAAGAACAGAGTAGTTACTGAATATAAATTCTATCCTTATTGGTTTGTAAGGACATAAGATCCTGGGTAACATTTACGGATGTTTTGAAACATTATACGCTTGATATATCAAGTGAAATTGAATAGTGTTATTCTGTAATCTCTCATTCAGTTTGAGATCAAACATTTCATTATGAGCAATGTTCATCTTAAAACCAATCTCAGTAATGTAAGTCATAATGTATAAAACACTTAATTATGGATAGCCCAGACTTTCAAGAATAGCCTCGAATGACTTCTTATGTGCCTTAGACGCGAAAACTGTGAAAACAAACCCCATTTGGGATCTACTCAAAGTCTTTGATGATTAACAGTTTGAAATAATAGTGTTTGTGTTATTTGAATCCGAGTGGTATATTATTTATTTATCTATGGATAACTTGACAAACTACACTCCTTTGCTGAAAGAATTAAATTTGAATTCATCTAGGCTGTTTTAGTTTTAGTTCCTTGGAACCTCTCCACACTTGTGAACATAAGGTTTTGTATCCCTCTTGTTAGCTTCGTTGCTCATAGGTGATAGATATTGACAGTGGGAATGATAAAGGCTCTTATGTCTCCAATCATACCGGCTATAAAAATTTTCGATCTGGAACCTGCATGCATGTACCCAATTATAAAGAATAACAAAAGCACGCTAACTTTACTTTGTTTTAATATTTTTAAGCAAAATAAATTGTATCCACCTATTGAAAATATCAGTGATACAGTTGATATTTTTAAAATGAAGACGCGATTTTACAGACGTTAATGACGATAATCATGGAATGAACGCAATCAGTGGATCATTAGATGAACTTTAAAGCGTATGAAAACTGAATTGAATATTTCTAGGTTATCATAGAAAGAAACCCTTTTGTATACTTTAGGACCAATATAGATGCACTGTTAGATATACATGCAGAGTTAACTGTACTTCATCACTTCGACTACCAATCGCTTTACGAAATGTTTTCAAACAGGTTTGTAACCTGAATAAGTTAACTACATATGAAATGCTTACAATGTAGAGTAGTGTCAAATTTAAGAAAACAATAATGAATTTTAAGGAGGGAAAGTGATGTAATAAAAGTAAGTGACCTTGAGCAGCATACACACCATAATCTATCTTGAAAAGTTTGAAGCTCTTGTTTTCTTTTCCTGGTTTATTTTGCTATAAATAATGGTAGAGGAGTTCGAAATAATCCTTATAAAACTAAAAATAATGCAAAAGTCAGAAAATGTATGCCTCTAGAAGAATAAAATAGTGGTTCCGATGTTTTCGTGTGTAAAAGGGGTGATTTTGATTTGAAACAAACACTGAGAGATCATCTCATATGTTCGCTTAATTCATTTGTAGATCCAAAAACATGATAATGCCCTCCATTGTGAGGATGAATGAAGGAAAAAATCAACTGCCTTTGACCACTTTCATGTAATATATTCACCTAATTAGTAATATCTTAATCAGATACCATTTCAGTTGGTAATAATTAGCCTGTGTGTTGCTGATTTAACTTATTCATACAAGAACCCATATAAAATAGCGTTATTCCTAGACTTACAACTGCCACAGTACTATTAGGCTAATTTACTTAACTGCTCATAATGAGACAGATCGCCGTACGATATGAACAAACCATATATTGCTAAGAATATTATCATTATCATTATTATCGAACCACTAGTTATTGCAGGTGATGGTAAAAAAATAAAAGATCACAAAATTACCTTGAATGTTCGTGAGACCAAACACACAATGAACTTCTGGGGAGTAAAATGCTTCCTAGATTGATTTCTTAC
>CAXIVU010000164.1:0-17366 GCA_964035795.1 Pterobdella sp. o SKG-2022
AATAACCATTTCAAGCTAATGTATCATATTGCTGAATTCGAAGATCAGTGTCGCAGTCATTCATGACAGTTGATTGGCGAAGGATGGTTTCATCCATTGGAAAACTATGACGACTGCTAAACACCAGGAGTACATGAAAGATAGGGCGCCACAATTTTATTTTATTTATAAATCTAACCAGAGTCTGGAAAAGATCTTACCTCGTGAGGCTTTTCGTTATTATGCTACAGCTCTGATATGGATGCGGATCATTGAGATTGAAAAGAATTCCTCTCAAATGCTCACCGCTATAGAGCAAGATCTCCGTAGTTTGTACGAGAATGGGAATTTTAATGTGCCCGAACCGTTGATTCCGTTTCTCAGAAGCTTCGGTACAGTCCCGACAATAAATGGGGAGAAATATGACCTTTAGTTTCCTCCTTTGCCATCAGCACAGCTAGCAGGTTATGTTGGTTATTACGATACCCAGACTTATAATCCCATGAACCATAACCTTTATGACGAAGTTCCAGAATTAGGCGTTGTAGCCGAGGCTTGTAGGCGATCAGCAAGTGATGCCGGTCTCGGCCCCTACCAGTCACAACCGATACGGACGAAACTATTTAGGAAAAAACAGATCCATCAGTGAGTTAAATTTTATCTTTAAGGGTATTTGCAGTCTATTTGGATCTCGCATTCCAATACGCGGAAATTTTGAAACGATCCGATGACATTCCATCATCGGATGCGACTACTTCATGCGAAAACAAGAAAACGTAAATCCCATGCAAATCGTATTATACAATACAGGAAACCTATTAAACGATCGGAATACGAGTCATCGTTAGAAGCAAACTCTGGATATCCATATAGGGACGTATACGATAGAGTTCAGTGGCCACTATCTAAGGGTGTACTCCAGTAGAAACGACAGTCTTGGATGTAACCTCGCCAGTTGCGGCTGATCGCTATGTGATCAAGTTGGATCCATGGGTGCTCAATATTCGGTGACCTCCATGTAGCCCGGTGTATCTTTTTATGTATAAAGTTTATATTCGCGAGAAATAATCCATGTGTGTGGCAGAGATGTAGCAATCGGTTTCCATTTTATGTGCGTTTGGAGCCCAAGGTAAAATGATCACCTGAACCTAGTTCAGACGTACATAATTCGCCTAGTTGTGCCTTGAAGCCCCCAGCAACCAGCACCATATCTGACGACTGGTTCATATTCAGAAGACGATTCAACTCATCGTAAAACTCTTCCTTGACCACATCTTCACTGCTGTTTGTTGGGGCGTACAGCAATGTAACCAATAGAGTCCTGTTACGGTATCTATTCTGCTTAACTTTAACTGAGCTGGAGAAGCGAGCTGCACATAGGCGACTGTTTACTGCGATCCGGTCCAGGAAAGCCATCTCGGCCCTGTTGCTGAGGGCAATACCGACACCTGCTCTTCCGACAGCTGACGCAGTATCGTCGCCTGACAGGCGCAGAATTTCTTAGTTTAGTTCGGACAGGAAAAGTGTACAACAGTGGAAAAGTCTTGAATCCGAGTTGGCGAAACACACTAGATGTTTACATTCAGTGTATCCAATGTAATTGCCAGACTCGCCTGCTGCCCAATTTACACTAATGTGCGAACGTTCAAGGCTGCTATATTGATGAGTTTTCTTGGTTTTACAAGCGGAGCTAACTGTGAGGTGCCTAGTGCTAGAGATCTAGACGGAAACAGTGCAGCGTTGCTCTGTGCAGTTCAAGAATTGGATTCTCTTAATAGAAAATTAGAAAAAGTACCGATCCGGACTGGTTCTTCAAAGGAATATATTAAAATGATGACACCGTATGCACCCCCTGAACTCCCTAAGTTTGAATTTGATACATCTTCCTCAAGTAAAGATGATCACGGTGGCGGTATACTGTCCAGGATATCGTTCACCAGAGATGAACAAATTGCCATATTTAGAAAGTTTCCAGAGGTTGTAGGAATCGATGCTACCCACAAGACAAACTCGTACAAGTACACCAACTTATTGTGATGTAATTTTTTTACTTTTTCATAGGCTGCCTCTGTTCCAATTACTGGTGACAGATGGGTTTGGTAGGGGACGTCGTGATGAATACGTTTGAGGCATGAGCGGGTCGGAGACGTTGTGGGTGTGTCGGAGGATTTTCGGCAGCTGATAGGTGATGTGTCAGGCGTGAAGGCAATCACAATGGACTGCTCCAAAGCCGAGATAGCGGCATCCCAGATGGTATTTCCAATAGTACTGATATTTCTATGTTACCTCCACTTCCGGCAGGCAGTCATGCGTAAGGTAAGTCGTAATTCCTGTCACAACATTTCGGTTAGACTAAGGACCAAAACATCTTACGGCATTTAGCTACCCTCGTGGAAACATACGATGTTGACAGGTATGATTCATTTTCATTCAGTTCTAACTTGTCAGACCTTATGATATCATCAACTACTTCGGAAAAATGAATCACAAATTCCGAGAATACTTCATCAAGCACTAGGTGGGGCTAGCGGATATGTGATCTTATTCACACCAACCGCGAATCGCTACTTTCAACAATAGGACCAACAACCGGTTGGAAGCAGCTAATCGGCAACTCAAGAGGAAACTTTGCAGACGTGATTGTCTTGCCGTTTGTATAAATAAGGTATGGGATCATGTGAATAGGTGCCTGCTTGATCGCCAGACACAGCTGTCCTACGATCGGTCTAGGCGTGTCGTGTACCCCGCTTCCGATTCCCTCGGCATGTTATTAGATAGACTGTCCTCCAATGGTCCGGTTGTGCTGGAACGACTGGTCAAAGAAATCATGTACATCTATTTGGCACGAAGAAGAGTGCTCCATCCGTTGTTTCGACAATGGCAAGATTTATAACAGATAAACAGAGCGTTTCTTGCTCCTGTTTTTTCAATGTTGATTTCGCATTGCCATGTCGTTATATCATACGTTTACTTTCGGAAACTGATGTTGACATCGGTAAGCCGCTCATCCACCAGCTCTTCAACGTGCCCAAATTGTCATGACCCTCTGGATTCATCGGACATGCAGTATTAGTTATCTTCTGGTACTGAAAGGAACGCAACAACGCCCATGCAACACATTGTCCACGAACCTTCATGGGTATTTCATGGGCACTCATGGGCTACATGGGCAAACTCCATTTGGGCATATTTGGTTGTTGTTATCAGTATCAAATACCGTAAACATTTTTTGTCTGGTGATACATCAAAAGCACTACGCATCTGTGCATTGAAGAACCAAGTTTTGGAATTTTCGGTTTGTTCAAATGCATTGTGTATAATGTCGTTGTTTTTAGCGGCTAAATTAATATTTCGTTCTTGTTCGCTGTAAAACTTATGTTGTGGTCTTTTAATATTTTTTGGCATCCTGATATTACTTGAATCGAAGTAACCCTCATTTGTGAGCGTTGTTGAATGAAAGGTCCACAATTTCTTTCATTCAAATTAGTTACTTTAATAATATGGGTACATGTAGGTCGAACTGATCTCATTCCATGAGTTAGTCTACTTCACGCGAAATTACTGCATACGACATTGAAAAGCATAATAAATACTTTGATCTATTATTTTTATCACTTCTTTAATTTAATGACATGCTTCATTACGATTACTAATATAAAGGGGCACCCCTACAAAATATTTGTTATTTAGCCTGATATGCATCCAGGTTCTTCTCGATCATCTATTTATCGTCATCGGAAGCGCCTTCTAGAAGCCAAGAAGTGCTCTTTCCGTGATAAAGCTTCTTTATGGGAACACAGACGTGGATGTCCATCACGTTCAGGTAATTTTTGGGTACTACTGTAGGTTTTTGATATTAAGGTTGCTTGCCTTCCACGTCACGTGCACCAATGGATCGACCAGATGGTGATGAAGCAGTAGAGTGTTCCATTACAAATGTGTCCTTGCCGGTAAAACGTAGGCGTTCATGTAAAGATAAGATTAAAATTTTTAAAAACATACTTTCAGCCCTTCCAAAAGTGCTGGAGAGATATCTTTCCAATGGTCTTACACCTTCTATAAACAGAGACCTAGGTTTCTGTTTTCACACATGTAGGTTGACCATGGAAAGCAGCAGATTGTTCCTGGCCGTTTTTGGACGTCACCATCCGAATTTACCACGAGATCCCAGAACACTGCTTGGAACGCCACGCCAATGCAAGACCTACACCGTTGGCAGGGGTACATACGTTCACATCGGTCTGAAAGAAGGGCTTCGAAGAGAAGTTATGTTCTCCGGTGTGAACAATGATGATAGCATTTCCATCCAGCTTCATATTGATGGGGTATCCATCTATAATTCTTCAAAAACACAGCTTTGGCCGATTTTGGCAAGAATTAACAAACCCCATGTTCAGCAACCGTTCGTGGTGGGGATTTATTGTGGACCATGTAAACCGCAGTGTCTGCGTTCGTTTTTGCAACCCATTATTGATGAACTGAAGAATTTGTTTCAGAATGGATTAGTATTTGACGAATGCAGTACTATATCTGTGATACTTTCTGCCGTTATCTGTGATACTCCCGCTCGTTCCTTTGTTCGTCAGGTCAAAGGACACAGCGGATATTATGGCTGTGATAAATGCGTTCAGAAAGGGGTTCGGTACGAACGCGTTATGACTTTCCCTTTACTTACTGATCACACGTATAGGCAATTACGCAGAAATCAATCCATTGGCATTTATCCATTTCTTCAACTGCCAATAGACACGATATCATGCTTCCCCGTTGATTATATGCACTGCGTCTGTTTAGGGGTAACCAATCGTCTTTTGGGTCTTTGATTATCAAGTCCTATTCAGCGTAACCTGCGAATCGGGAGCAATGCTGCCCGTTTAATTAATGAAGGAATTCGATCCTTACACCCAAGTCTCTGCAGTGACTTTCAACGTCGTTGTCGCACATTTGACGATGTTAATAGGTGGAAGGCAACCGAATTCCGCCAATTTCTTCTTTATTTAGGCCCCGTTTTACTTAAACACACCATTGACCCTTGTAAATACAACAATTTCCTTGAATTTTTTATTCCAATATATATTTTATGTCATCCTATTTTACATAGTGTATATAATGATTTTGCGTCATCCATTTTGCGTATTTTTGTTCACAATTTTGGTAACATTTATGGTCATGGGGAATTAGTTTATAATGTACATAATCTCATTCATTTGCCACAGGACGTTATAAACCATGGTCCATTAGACAATTTTTCCGCTTTTCCATTTGAAAATCATATCCGTTACCTAAGAACCCATGTGCATGGAAGCACAAGACCTGCACAGCAAATTTTTAGGCGACTTATTGAAAATAGAAGATTTTCAAGTGATGCAGCACGACGTCTGTGATGACACCATTTTACCTTACACCCTCCCCGTATTTCTTCTCAATGTTTTTTTCATCGTCATACTTTTTATTCATCAACCCTCCCCCCCCCCGATAACGCTGTCATTATAAATGGAAAACCATCTGTGATATGTCCTGTGGACAAACAAGCCATTTTTTATCCTCCATATACACGTATCCGTTCCCTTTTCGATCATTGTATTCCTTCTAGTCATTTGTACATATTCATCGTAAATAAGCTGTTAGCATCATTCATGTGACTGCAGATCAGACAACAATCAATGCCAAATTTACGCTGGTTCGGTCAATAGTTGTCCTGTGTGTGTCTTGCCCTCATTGCATATCCCTACTAACCATAACTCCATTTTGTCCCCATTGTTAATTTTGTGTGTGTCTATCTAACTCATCGGCGTTGAATCTATTGTTGACCTATCAGATGAACTCTGATTGGTTAAAACCGAGACAGCGCCCACCTTTGAACGAAATCAACTTTTGTTATCACTTTTGTCAAGTCTGTCCACTGTTTGGACGTTTCTTTTGTTGAACTATCTACCGGTCAATTGGGACCAATTTGTTACCATGCTTGCTGTGCAATATCTGTGCTCTTTTGTCGAGGTTAGTTGCATATTGTACATAATTGCCTATGTTAATAGTAACCTAAGTATCATATCGCAATCTCAAGACTTCTCATTGTGTGAGAGGGATTAATACTAGAAGTTACGAAATGACCAGATACCACAACAAATCCCGCTTGGATAGCTGGATACATAAGCCATCATCTAAATTGCAAACTTGTGCGATAGATGATATTACATGTAAATGCGTTAATTTTCCATGTGCAAATGACAATGTTTTTATACCCATATTACATACTTTTTCATCCTATTTCTGCCTTTTACTGATGGCTTATGATAAGCAGTCATATTGACGGGATGTTATCTTTGATCTGCAGATGTATCATATCGTTCGCTTTGTTCAGGATGAAACATTGGCTGTGGTGTGCGATTGCTGGATGGTGGATAGGAAACATGTACGGTGGGCGTTCCAAAGTAAAACGGAAGCGTATCGTAAAATATTGTGGCACCAAAATCCAGTCCCACAAACATCGCCTATATTCCAAGTGGAAATATTGTCCTCATCAGGTAAGATATTCAAAGATAAAAATTATTTACGCTTTTAAGATGATTACTTCGAGGCCTTGCAATCTGAAAAGCATCTGCTCCAGACCGATACATCTGAGGTCTCGACAGATGCTACAGATAAAATGACATTCTTCAAGAGCAGATAGCCTGAAAGACACATTTCTTTCAACAATTATTTGAAAGAACACGAGTCCAACTATCATCTGATGAGGAAGAAGTTAGTGTCCAGCATCCACCATCACAGCAAAATAAGACTGTTTCCATGACTTACCCACCAATACCACCGGTGGTACTAGGTCAATGCAGTACCTGGGAACAAGAACCACCAACAACCTTGTCATCACCGAAAAGTTGGTGGTTGTCCTCATCATCCGCACAATTACCATCAACAAGGTTAGTTTCTTACACATTAATACAACTTCAACTTAAGTTCCCTGCCACCACAGCCTCAGGAAGCTCCTCCCCTCACCCGGTTGTATGAAAATATACAACATATGATGGAAACTCAAGAAAGGATGCTTGGTAAGTAATCGTAATTCTAATTTTGACATTTTTTAGAACGTATGGATGGCATAGAACAGTCCATATCAAACCTCATAGCCACTGTAGATAGCCTTAAGGCTATCAGAATTGTAGACACGTATACCATATATGTGCCCTCCCAGACTGTCAGGTGTGCCACCAACTTGACAGAATTGGACAACAGCAATAACGCACCAGATAATCCTGAAAACATGGAAAAAACAGTAGGTCACTAACTATTTATTTATAACTTCAGGTGCGTTACTTAGCTAAATTTGGCGGGGCCACCGTCTCAGATGCTGTTAGGCTCATCATGCCATGTCTTATGACAGATGATGTTGCCAAACAGCTTAACTGGTGTGGTATACGTGGAAAAACTGGTGTGAAGGATATGCCATTCATATTGGCTGTTCGAAGTAATTTCTCACATACACACTAACATTCCTTTACTAGATGCCACCCTAAGCATCGCAGCACTAACAACCACTTCCTTGTTGGAAACAGAGAAACAAATAAAGAAGTGGTTAGTTAACGCCCGTGATCGCAGTGGGGAGAGGACTGAAAGGATAGTAAAACGAACGACCGAAGAGAATCGGTGTACATAGACATTATTTTTTACATGCTATTTCATTGTTTTAATGAACTTTCCTCACACAAATGTTTTTCATTGTGTTGCTCGAAAATTTTAATGTTATTCTGTCGTAATTCAATTTTGACTTTAAGAACTTTAGTTGCAGGCGATATAATGAAGTAAAGCAGGTTTAATGAATAAACTGTAAACGGATTGACCATATCTGCGATAGAATAAGCGTTTATTAGGAAATATAGTACGAATTTTCTGTAAAACTAGTAAAAGAATGCTAAGCAGTAAAAAATTCAATTGCCCATGTAGACCATATCGCACTTTTGTAGCACCCATGTGTCATTACCCATCAGCAGCCCATGAAGCCCATATAGGACCCTTGAGAATACGATATAGGTGTGTTGCTTGGACGGCTCTCTTTAGACCCACCTTCACAAAACGATTTCCCTGGTCTTTTACTTTTTCATCAGTCTGGTTGTTTGAGCAACTTTAGATGAAGACTAAGCACTCCGTGCACTTCGTGTTGAGTAAATTAATTTACATTATTATAAGTCGAGTTAGATAAGTCAATTTAGATTATTATGAGTCGATCATGACTAAGGATTTCGGGTACTTCGAGTTAAGTAAGTAAATATGAAAAAAATTTGCTGTTTGTGCCCCCACTCTATGAAATTATATTATTTGCAAGAAGTTAACATGGGAATCACAAGGCTCAGTTAAAACATCACATACCAAATTGGACCGGTAAATGCGACTTACCCCACAAATCAACTGCAACCCCGTTCAACCAGCAGAACGGAACACAACAACACACGACAAACTGGAACGCGGATATTGCACAACGGAATCAATTATGTTCTACTAATGCATTCAAACAAAAATTGAACATGAAAATTCGAGAATGGATACACAGATGCGGAAATGGAATCAGAAATCCTTAGACTTTTCGTTTCATGTTTTACGGCGAACATTCAAGTATATGTTCTCGCAAGCCTTATTGTTTGGTAATCTCGTGAATGTTCCCGGCATGATCTGATAATTTGTGCATTTGTTTTCACCGAGTTCAAATTAGGAGATATATTCTCTATATTCGGAATGACTTCTTCGTGTACCGCCCTCAGCAAGAGGGTAAAAGAGCTCAAGTGTTCAAGGATGGATACACAGGTGCGAAGTTAAAGCCCAAAATCTCCAGGCCGTCAGTTTCGAGGTTGTATAAAGTTTAAAGTGAAGCTGAAATGCACACGTAAGAATCAGTGTAACACCTAGATTTTAGAAATTACTAAATTTTACGTGAGTGATACCTGGGTATGAGCCTAAATGCCACTTAAAGGAGTCCTTTGAAGGAGCACATACCACTTCCCCTGGTAAGTTGTTACATGGCTCGAAAACGCGACAGGAGTTAAAATCTAGCCGGATGGCAGAAACGTTTCGTAGATTGAAAAGTTTTCTTTCATGACCACGTAAGTGGTCGGTCGTTGTTGAACCGAAAAGCTGTGCAACCTGGCCTGATTCGAAGAGAATGTAGAGCAGAACGAGGTCACCACACAGTCTTCGGGCATCCAGGAAATACGGGTTGAGAATTTTCATACTATTCATGTATGGTACTTGTAGCAGCCCATGAACCAGTTTCGTGGATTTTCATCATCAGTTAAATTCGCATAAATGACTGTGGCCATATTTTAGCATGGGCCATATATATATATATAGGGACAAAGCAAACAAAAGTGAAAATAAGATGGCATTTCATTTAACTCGACCCAAGAACCAGTCTAAGCGAGCCTTGAAGTCAACTCCGCTTATGACACCGAGAAAACTTATCAATAGAGCAGCCTTTAACGTTCGCACATTAGTGTAAATTGGGCAGCAGGCGAGTCTGGCAATTACATTGGATACACTGAATGTAAACATCTAGTGTGTTTCGCCAACTCGGATTCAAGACTTTTCCACTGTTGTACACTTTTCCTGTCCGAACTAAACTAAGAAATTCTGCGCCTGTCAGGCGACGATACTGCGTCAGCTGTCGGAAGAGCAGGTGTCGGTATTGCCCTCAGCAACAGGGCCGAGATGGCTTTCCTGGACCGGATCGCAGTAAACAGTCGCCTATGTGCAGCTCGCTTCTCCAGCTCAGTTAAAGTTAAGCAGAATAGACCCCGGAACAGGACTCTATTGGTTACATTGCTGTACGCCCCAACAAACAGCAGTGAAGATGTGGTCAAGGAAGAGTTTTACGATGAGTTGAATCGTCTTCTGAATATGAACCAGTCGTCAGATATGGTGCTGGTTGCTGGGGGCTTCAAGGCACAACTAGGCGAATTATGTACGTCTGAACTAGGTTCAGGTGATCATTTTACCTTGGGCTCCAAACGCACATAAAATGGAAACCGATTGCTACATCTCTGCCACACACATGGATTATTTCTCGCGAATATAAACTCTATACGTAAAAAGATACACCGGGCTACATGGAGGTCACCGAATATTGAGCACCCATGGATCCAACTTGATCACATAGCGATCAGCCGCAACTGGCGAGGTTACATCCAAGACTGTCGTTTCTACTGGAGTACACCCTTAGATAATGACCACGCTTTGGTGCTTGCACGGTTCGTGCTACAATTCAGTGGTTTTATATCTTTCAAAAAACCTAGTTTGGCTGTGTTCAAATTCAGGGACGTAGAGGTATAGACCAAATTCTAGTCGAAACTAGACGAAAAACTTACTCAAAGCACTTTCCCAAACCTCAATACTCAGTATGAATCACTTAGAGACGCTTTATATTCTTCTGCTGAAGAAATATGTGGACGAAAAGCCAAGGAATTAAGTCCATCGATATCCACAAACTCTCTGAGCTCAATCAATAAACGCCGCAACATCCCAGCTGAATAGGGATACATGCAAGAACGCCGCAAACTAGGCCGTGAAATAAAACGCTGTCTTTGCCATGATCGACAAAATTTGTGGCTCAAGAAAGCAGAGGAAATGGAGTCAGCCGCAGCTTCAGGAAACAGCACGAAACTTTTCCAGCTGATTCGACAAACTGGTCCTAGGAAAGCTCACGTGTCCGAGGTCATCGAAGAAGCGGATGGTACTTCGATCTTCAACCAAAAACGTCGTTTAGACAGATGGGCTGAGTACTTCCAGTTACACTTCTCAATTGCCTCCCATCCGAAACCGGATGCCACATTAACCAGTGTTGCTAGTTCAGTTTGGGCAGTTTCAAATGACCCCTCTTCAGTAACTGAGGTTCAGAAAGCTGTTAATCGTCTACAATTGAAGAGAGCTGCCGGTCCAGATGATCTATCTCCTGCCCTGTTCAAAAATGGAAACTCTAATTTCATCAATTTATTGACTAACTTATTGGGACACATTTGGCGGTCGGAATCAGTTCCCCTGAACTGGGAAGAATTCACGGTTATTCCTATTTTCCAAAAAGGCAAGTAAACCCTCTGTGACAACCACAAAGGTATCAGCTTGACTCTCGTTATCACAAAATTACTCGCTTCGATTATTCTTCACCGACTTACTCTTACAAGAGAAAACTATATTCGGGAACAACAGGCTGGTTTTAGACTGGGATATGGTTGTATCGACCACATCTTCACATTGCGTCAACACTTAGAACATAGGAATACTTTTCATCGCCCTACTATCGTAATGTTTTTAGACCTCAAAGCTGCATTTGATTCGGTCGATCGGGAGGCTCTCTTTCACTGCATGTTGACGCAGGGTGTTCCCCAAAAATACGTCAATATTCTGAAAGCTCTCTATTCTCACACCACAGGAAGAGTTAGAGTTTACGGGTAATTAAGTAGATGCCTCGAATCAAGTTGTGGGATTCGCCAACGATGGTCACTCTCTCCCTTCCTCTTTAACTTCGTGATAGACGACATCATGGAACAGATACTTCACAACTCGGCTGCAAAGGCTCATTACGCGCACAGAAATAAGATTTTATTCGATTTAGAGTACGCTGATGACATCGTTTGCTCTTTGGAAACTTTTGCGGAAGCTCAGTCGCTGTCAGATTCGTTGATTCATTCAGCGGCCCGTTATGGATTGAAGTGCCGACTAATTCTGTTCAACTGGACGGGACCTGTGCAACCTTTACTCATGGAATGTGAAGTGTTCGAGCACATGGATGAATTCACTTACTTGGGTAGCTGCATCATTGCAAACGGAAGTATTGCAGAAGAGATTTCTGCCGGAATAGCAAGATCCCGAGCTGCTTTCAACAACTTGTACCATCTCTGGCACCGTAGAGATATCTGGCTTAGTCCACCCAACTTTTTGTGCGGGTGTGAAGCGTGGGCATTAGGCTCCGAGGATATACATCATCTTCGAGTATTCGACCACATATGTCTTCGCTCCTAAGGGCATTTCTCTTGAAAACAACGATTAAGTAACAAAGATGTGCGACACCGTAAATTCGGTGTTCAGAAGCGATCTAGAAGATTTGGCCACATACAATGGTTAGGTCATGATCTTCGCATGGAAAACTCCAGACTTCCTAGAAAATTCCTATTATCCGAACCGGAAGTAGGCTGTAAACGACCACATGGTGGCCAAGTTATGACATGGCATCACAGTATGAAGGAAGCCACAAGAAAGTTAGTCGCAGTAGGTCCGTGTCGCCTATCTGGTTGGGGATCAAGAGACTTAGTACATAAATGGCTGTCTACTCTCGAAAAAGTGACTCGTGACCGGTGCCAGTCGTGCTCTTGATGCACCTGCTTAATTGATTCACATGATCAGTAACTATCTTTGACCCTCTTCCTTTTGATCCCATTGGCGCGTTACGTTGGAATACGAATCCAGAATTCGTGTTTCTCCCTGTCTCACTGGTATGAGAAGGTTAACCATTTCACCGTAAGCCATTATCAGCTTACATTGATTTGAAAGAAATTTTCAACTTCTCCACCAATTTAAGGTTGAGTTTTTGATCATTTATGTGTTGCTTCTCACTATCAAACCTTCGGTCCACAGCGGGATCACATAACAGAATATCCAACCAGCGTAATCGGTTATCCATTTTTTCATCGCTTTTATCGTCTTTTTTTGAAAAATAACTATCGACCTACTTTAAGCCTAACAATTTTCTCATTAACATATACTTATACCTATCGTAGTAACTTTTTCACTTCATCATTAAGCATGTCCTCAGTTGAAAATTCTGCCGTGTGCGATCGCATAGGATGTGGGAAGAAGGTCATGATTAGTATACTGTGCAAGAAATGTGAGACCTGATACTACGAAAAATTTACCGGGCTGCTAGCTAAGCAATGTGAGAGCCTGGAATCGAATGAGAATGCCTTCATTTGCATGGCCTGCTTCATGGACCTCACAAAAATCACTTCCGCTTCACCCTCGCCTTTGGCTGAACCTCCCAAATGCGACTCATCTACAAACACGGGTGAATGCATGACACTCAGGCTTACCACGACCCGCTGACACGATCAAAGAACTTACTGAATTTCTCTACAACTTTCAACAAACGACGTTTAACAAAATCACTGAACTACTGGAAGAGATCTGTGCCCTTAGGAATCTTCTCCCATCTGTTAAAGCAGCGGAGTGTTCATTATTGCTCTCAAAAAAGGCAGTCTTGCAGACATCCAAATCTCTGCAAGACTCGCACGAAAGAGGAAGGAGGGTGATCCTTCGGGGCACCTTTGACTACAAACTAGACCCCAGACAGTACACTCAGAATATCCTCAAACAAATTTCAGGTACACAAGCTCCCACCTATTTCGCCGACCGGCTTCAATCAAAACCGACTCAAAAAATAAAGGGCATCTTGGTCCACCTCCCTTCAGCTAATGATACAGATTAATCCTGGCAAACACATCGAAGCTAATCAAGACATCTTCCACTATCAAAAATGTCTCACCGGATAGACCGCTCAGCCAACGGCTTAAGTCTGCACGAAAGAATAACCCACCCTAGACACTTTAAACCGACAAATTTGACCTCACCCCTATTGTTTCCATAAGCCCTCTTCAAACCTCCTTTTCACGACTTCCATATTTTCAGTCAACAACCACAGACACCAACACCGAATTAGATGGAGATACAGACTTCCCCTCTGCAGCCAGCTCCGTAAATGGAGACAAAGTAGACCCAATCGATATCGAAGTCCCATCCAGTCAGCAAAAGCGTAACCGTCGGTGCGGAACAAGCGAATACCCGCGGAGTCTGTCTGTGTGAAACCGGAACTATCTACTCCTTTTAATCCACAGGCTAAATATAAAGATATTTCAACCACATCAGAGACTCATAGACCCCGCTCCCTACTTCCGACCCCACCAAAAACACATTGAAATCTCCACTTCAATATAAACTCATACCTAACTGCCATCAGTTCAACGCACCTAGCAAATCAAACTCTGTCAGCAGACCGTGAGCTCTGCTGTCGACATCGCCCCATACTCCTAAAACTCTGCATTTTCGGTTCTTGAAACCCAAAAATACAGACCCAAGAATGTGGGAAACGAAAAAATACACCAGATAACAGCACCATTGATATACCTATCATTCTTTCCGATCGCAACAGACTCAAAAGACGGACACATAACGCAGTCCGTCAAACCGACCGCCTGGCTAATCGTACCGATGTTCCCAAACAAACCGGTGCCTCAACATTCTCCCTTCCTAACTCAATCGCATCAATGGATACAGTGAAACACACCCACCTACTCAAACTCGAAGAACAAACAATAAGATGTTTATACACCAACTGCATGAGTATCCAGAACAAAATGGCAGAGATCAGAGCTGCAGTGTACGACACCCACTCAGATATTATCGCACTCACTGAAACCTGGCTCTCTCCTAAAATCCTAGACTCGGAGGTCGCTATACCGAACTTCCTGTCACACCGATCTGATTCCATTAGAGGACGCTCAGGTGGTACAATTTTTCACACACACCACTCTCTCCCTCCCCCAATCATGCTAAACACATTCCCGTCCGTACACAACTATGATACCACATGGCTTAAAGTTCATCTTCGCTCAGAAGACACGCTCCTATTCGGCGTTGTATACCGTTCTCCATCCAGTAAAACGGAGGATGATAGTGCCTTCATCTCAACAATTCCGCGTTTCATCTACTCACAAAAGTGCATCCATCTCTTGCTAGTGGGAGACTTCAATGCTCCGCAAGCTGAGTGGGCGCCAGGCTCAAATGAAAGTACGGGCTTCTCATATCCACTGAGTCAACTCATTCGTGATGAATCCTCGTTTCAGCATGTCAAACAACCTACTAGGTTTCGATGCGGGCAGAAACCCTCGCTACTTGATCTCGTCATCACCAATGAGAAACATTTCATCGACAACATTGACATTAAGGCGACATTAAAGCGACCACGCGACTCCGGAGTTCGAATTTATTTGCTACTGGACACAATGGGTGACAAAAACAAGGTACTCGCGAAACTTCTCCAAAGCCAACCTCACAGGCCTCAGGACGTTTCTAGGAGCCATCCCGGAATTGCACGGAGATGTCGACGACATTAACAGCACGATCACAGGAGCCATACACGAGGCTGACAAGCTCTATGTTCCACGAACCAGCCGCAGACGCCTCTCGTCTAATAAACTTCCCAAACGGATCCGTCGTCAGCTCGATTCACGGAACCAACTCTTCGCAAAGTATAAGATGACTGGATCGGACGCAGATGGTGTCAATTTCCGCAAAATAAGAAACAAGTGTAAGCAAGTATCCGTCAATTCAGGCGGAACAGTCAAACGCAACTTCTTCAGCGTTCGCACCGCAACAAGAAGGTGTTTTTCAAGCATATTCGACACCTGAGGACCAACAAACCCTCAGCCAACACTCTAACACTCAAGAACGGAACCCCTTCACGAACCCCATTAATGGCGCCGAGCTTTTTCGAGAATTCTTCGCTTCTGTTCACGAAACCGCATTCATGAATTCCGGAAGACTTGATTCACGGGACGTCCATACACCCATACCCGACCTTCAGTTCACCAAAGAATATATTTTCCGCCTACTCAGAGCTAACAACCTGTTCTGCTCCATGGGGCCGGATGAAATACATCCTCGCATTCTGAATGAAAGTACTTATGAACTGACTGGTCCCTTCTATACTCTTTTCCAGCAATCACTCAATTCCCGAAGCCTCTCACACTCATGGAAAACGGCCCACATAACTGCTATCTTCAAATCCGGTGATCGCCTCTCACCCACTAGTTATCGGCCAATAAGCCTCACCAGCATCCCCTGCAAAATTCTTGAGCGAATCATCAAAACCCACATGCTCAACCATCTCACAAGAAATAATCTGATTGCAACTGAGCAGTATGGGTTCCTGCCTGGCAAGTCGTGCATCACAAACATCCCACTCTTCATGGATAGTCTGACACAAGCCCTCGACTCAGGCCTCATCACAGGTTCAATTTTCTTCGACTTCGCAAAAGCTTTCGATAAGGTCCCACACCAACCACTTATCCACAAACTTCAAGAATATGGAATAACTGGAGACATTCTGAAATGGATTGAATCATTCTTAACCTCGAGGACTTCTCAAGTTTGAGTGGGATTCACAGCTTCCAACCCATCAGTGATACGTTCCCGTGTTCCGCAGGGCTCTAACCTAGGCCCACTCCTCTTCACGATCTACATAAATGATCTCCCAGAAAACATAATCAACCAGTCGCTCCTCTACGCAGACGACTTGAAAATCTGGAATACAAAACCCAATCAATTGCAAATGGAAGTAGATGCGATCAACGACTGGTTTGAACGCTGGGGGATGCCACTTAATCATTCAAAATGCGTACACATCACTTTTGGCAGACAATCTACGTACACATACGGTTTCAACACTTCTGATGGACTTGCCGCCATACCTACAAAAGACGGTATCAAAGACCTTGGAGTAACCTTCACTAGCAACCTGAAATTCTCAAGACACCATGCAATCACCACTGCCGAAGCAACCCAACTGCTCAACCCCTTCAGACGAACTTTCCCGAAAATCACCGAAACCGACTTTCACATACTCTACAGCACTTATATAAGGCCCATACTAGAATACGGTCACTCAGTGACATACGCCAACTTTGCTGGTGATGAAAATCAGCTAGAGAGGGTTCAGTGGGCCGCCACGAAACTAGTTTACGGGCTACGACAAGTACCATATTGGAACAGGATGGAGATCCTCAACCTGCACTCCCTGGATGTCCGAAGACTGCGAGGTGACCTCATCCTGCTATACACTCCCTACGAATCAGGTCAGATTACACAGCTTTTCGGTTCAGCAACGACAAACCATTTAACAGATCATTTAACTCGACTCTTCAAACCGCGAGCCGGTTCTTCCATCCGGCTAAATTTTTACTCCTGTCGCATAGTTGAGTCATGGAACAACCTGTCCCGTGAAGTGGTATGTGCCCCATCAAAGGACTCCTTTAAGCGACGTTTAGACTCGTACTTAGGTATCAATAACTAAGTTTCGTTTTTGCATTCACGTAGTTCTATCACATTTCTCGAATCTAGATGCTACACCGTTTCTTATGTGTGCACTTCAGATTCACTGCGAACGTTGGACAACCTCGAAGCTGACGACCCCGGGGATTTTGGACTCTAGCCCCGCATTCGTGTATCCATCCTTGAATCCTTGAATTCTATACTAATAAATTGGTGAATAATTACGGGTATTCTCACCTCGGCTGACAACGTCTCACTCGATTTTCCTCCCTTGCGACCCACATTTTGAACCCACTCTTTCACGAATT
>CAXIVU010000165.1:0-19930 GCA_964035795.1 Pterobdella sp. o SKG-2022
TGGCGTAGATTTAGACAACATTTCTGTCGTTGTTGTCATAATAACAGTTGTTGTTTGCGTTGATGTTGCAATCGTTGTCGAAACTGTTGTAGCTGTAGCCAATGAAGTTGTTGTTACAGTTATTGTAGTTGGCGTTGTTGTTTCTACAGTAGTAACTGTTGGCGTAGATTTAGACAACATTTCTGTCGTTGTTGTCATAATAACAGTTGTTGTTTGCGTTGATGTTGCAATCGTTGTCGAAACTGTTGTAGCTGTAGCCAATGAAGTTGTTGTTACAGTTATTGTAGTTGGCGTTGTTGTTTCTACAGTAGTAACTGTTGGCGTAGATTTAGACAACATTTCTGTCGTTGTTGTCATAATAACAGTTGTTGTTTGCGTTGATGTTGCAATCGTTGTCGAAACTGTTGTAGCTGTAGCCAATGAAGTTGTTGTTACAGTTATTGTAGTTGGCGTTGTTGTTTCTACAGTAGTAACTGTTGGCGTAGATTTAGACAACATTTCTGTCGTTGTTGTCATAATAACAGTTGTTGTTTGCGTTGATGTTGCAATCGTTGTCGAAACTGTTGTAGCTGTAGCCAATGAAGTTGTTGTTACAGTTATTGTAGTTGGCGTTGTTGTTTCTACAGTAGTAACTGTTGGCGTAGATTTAGACAACATTTCTGTCGTTGTTGTCATAATAACAGTTGTTGTTTGCGTTGATGTTGCAATCGTTGTCGAAACTGTTGTAGCTGTAGCCAATGAAGTTGTTGTTACAGTTATTGTAGTTGGCGTTGTTGTTTCTACAGTAGTAACTGTTGGCGTAGATTTAGACAACATTTCTGTCGTTGTTGTCATAATAACAGTTGTTGTTTGCGTTGATGTTGCAATCGTTGTCGAAACTGTTGTAGCTGTAGCCAATGAAGTTGTTGTTACAGTTATTGTAGTTGGCGTTGTTGTTTCTACAGTAGTAACTGTTGGCGTAGATTTAGACAACATTTCTGTCGTTGTTGTCATAATAACAGTTGTTGTTTGCGTTGATGTTGCAATCGTTGTCGAAACTGTTGTAGCTGTAGCCAATGAAGTTGTTGTTACAGTTATTGTAGTTGGCGTTGTTGTTTCTACAGTAGTAACTGTTGGCGTAGATTTAGACAACATTTCTGTCGTTGTTGTCATAATAACAGTTGTTGTTTGCGTTGATGTTGCAATCGTTGTCGAAACTGTTGTAGCTGTAGCCAATGAAGTTGTTGTTACAGTTATTGTAGTTGGCGTTGTTGTTTCTACAGTAGTAACTGTTGGCGTAGATTTAGACAACATTTCTGTCGTTGTTGTCATAATAACAGTTGTTGTTTGCGTTGATGTTGCAATCGTTGTCGAAACTGTTGTAGCTGTAGCCAATGAAGTTGTTGTTACAGTTATTGTAGTTGGCGTTGTTGTTTCTACAGTAGTAACTGTTGGCGTAGATTTAGACAACATTTCTGTCGTTGTTGTCATAATAACAGTTGTTGTTTGCGTTGATGTTGCAATCGTTGTCGAAACTGTTGTAGCTGTAGCCAATGAAGTTGTTGTTACAGTTATTGTAGTTGGCGTTGTTGTTTCTACAGTAGTAACTGTTGGCGTAGATTTAGACAACATTTCTGTCGTTGTTGTCATAATAACAGTTGTTGTTTGCGTTGATGTTGCAATCGTTGTCGAAACTGTTGTAGCTGTAGCCAATGAAGTTGTTGTTACAGTTATTGTAGTTGGCGTTGTTGTTTCTACAGTAGTAACTGTTGGCGTAGATTTAGACAACATTTCTGTCGTTGTTGTCATAATAACAGTTGTTGTTTGCGTTGATGTTGCAATCGTTGTCGAAACTGTTGTAGCTGTAGCCAATGAAGTTGTTGTTACAGTTATTGTAGTTGGCGTTGTTGTTTCTACAGTAGTAACTGTTGGCGTAGATTTAGACAACATTTCTGTCGTTGTTGTCATAATAACAGTTGTTGTTTGCGTTGATGTTGCAATCGTTGTCGAAACTGTTGTAGCTGTAGCCAATGAAGTTGTTGTTACAGTTATTGTAGTTGGCGTTGTTGTTTCTACAGTAGTAACTGTTGGCGTAGATTTAGACAACATTTCTGTCGTTGTTGTCATAATAACAGTTGTTGTTTGCGTTGATGTTGCAATCGTTGTCGAAACTGTTGTAGCTGTAGCCAATGAAGTTGTTGTTACAGTTATTGTAGTTGGCGTTGTTGTTTCTACAGTAGTAACTGTTGGCGTAGATTTAGACAACATTTCTGTCGTTGTTGTCATAATAACAGTTGTTGTTTGCGTTGATGTTGCAATCGTTGTCGAAACTGTTGTAGCTGTAGCCAATGAAGTTGTTGTTACAGTTATTGTAGTTGGCGTTGTTGTTTCTACAGTAGTAACTGTTGGCGTAGATTTAGACAACATTTCTGTCGTTGTTGTCATAATAACAGTTGTTGTTTGCGTTGATGTTGCAATCGTTGTCGAAACTGTTGTAGCTGTAGCCAATGAAGTTGTTGTTACAGTTATTGTAGTTGGCGTTGTTGTTTCTACAGTAGTAACTGTTGGCGTAGATTTAGACAACATTTCTGTCGTTGTTGTCATAATAACAGTTGTTGTTTGCGTTGATGTTGCAATCGTTGTCGAAACTGTTGTAGCTGTAGCCAATGAAGTTGTTGTTACAGTTATTGTAGTTGGCGTTGTTGTTTCTACAGTAGTAACTGTTGGCGTAGATTTAGACAACATTTCTGTCGTTGTTGTCATAATAACAGTTGTTGTTTGCGTTGATGTTGCAATCGTTGTCGAAACTGTTGTAGCTGTAGCCAATGAAGTTGTTGTTACAGTTATTGTAGTTGGCGTTGTTGTTTCTACAGTAGTAACTGTTGGCGTAGATTTAGACAACATTTCTGTCGTTGTTGTCATAATAACAGTTGTTGTTTGCGTTGATGTTGCAATCGTTGTCGAAACTGTTGTAGCTGTAGCCAATGAAGTTGTTGTTACAGTTATTGTAGTTGGCGTTGTTGTTTCTACAGTAGTAACTGTTGGCGTAGATTTAGACAACATTTCTGTCGTTGTTGTCATAATAACAGTTGTTGTTTGCGTTGATGTTGCAATCGTTGTCGAAACTGTTGTAGCTGTAGCCAATGAAGTTGTTGTTACAGTTATTGTAGTTGGCGTTGTTGTTTCTACAGTAGTAACTGTTGGCGTAGATTTAGACAACATTTCTGTCGTTGTTGTCATAATAACAGTTGTTGTTTGCGTTGATGTTGCAATCGTTGTCGAAACTGTTGTAGCTGTAGCCAATGAAGTTGTTGTTACAGTTATTGTAGTTGGCGTTGTTGTTTCTACAGTAGTAACTGTTGGCGTAGATTTAGACAACATTTCTGTCGTTGTTGTCATAATAACAGTTGTTGTTTGCGTTGATGTTGCAATCGTTGTCGAAACTGTTGTAGCTGTAGCCAATGAAGTTGTTGTTACAGTTATTGTAGTTGGCGTTGTTGTTTCTACAGTAGTAACTGTTGGCGTAGATTTAGACAACATTTCTGTCGTTGTTGTCATAATAACAGTTGTTGTTTGCGTTGATGTTGCAATCGTTGTCGAAACTGTTGTAGCTGTAGCCAATGAAGTTGTTGTTACAGTTATTGTAGTTGGCGTTGTTGTTTCTACAGTAGTAACTGTTGGCGTAGATTTAGACAACATTTCTGTCGTTGTTGTCATAATAACAGTTGTTGTTTGCGTTGATGTTGCAATCGTTGTCGAAACTGTTGTAGCTGTAGCCAATGAAGTTGTTGTTACAGTTATTGTAGTTGGCGTTGTTGTTTCTACAGTAGTAACTGTTGGCGTAGATTTAGACAACATTTCTGTCGTTGTTGTCATAATAACAGTTGTTGTTTGCGTTGATGTTGCAATCGTTGTCGAAACTGTTGTAGCTGTAGCCAATGAAGTTGTTGTTACAGTTATTGTAGTTGGCGTTGTTGTTTCTACAGTAGTAACTGTTGGCGTAGATTTAGACAACATTTCTGTCGTTGTTGTCATAATAACAGTTGTTGTTTGCGTTGATGTTGCAATCGTTGTCGAAACTGTTGTAGCTGTAGCCAATGAAGTTGTTGTTACAGTTATTGTAGTTGGCGTTGTTGTTTCTACAGTAGTAACTGTTGGCGTAGATTTAGACAACATTTCTGTCGTTGTTGTCATAATAACAGTTGTTGTTTGCGTTGATGTTGCAATCGTTGTCGAAACTGTTGTAGCTGTAGCCAATGAAGTTGTTGTTACAGAAATTGTAGTTGGCGTTGTTGTTTCTACAGTAGTAACTGTTGGCGTAGATTTAGACAACATTTCTGTCGTTGTTGTCATAATAACAGTTGTTGTTTGCGTTGATGTTGCAATCGTTGTCGAAACTGTTGTAGCTGTAGCCAATGAAGTTGTTGTTACAGTTATTGTAGTTGGCGTTGATGTTTCTACAGTAGTAACTGTTGGCGTAGATTTAGACAACATTTCTGTCGTTGTTGTCATAATAACAGTTGTTGTTTGCGTTGATGTTGCAATCGTTGTCGAAACTGTTGTAGCTGTAGCCAATGAAGTTGTTGTTACAGTTATTGTAGTTGGCGTTGTTGTTTCTACAGTAGTAACTGTTGGCGTAGATTTAGACAACATTTCTGTCGTTGTTGTCATAATAACAGTTGTTGTTTGCGTTGATGTTGCAATCGTTGTCGAAACTGTTGTAGCTGTAGCCAATGAAGTTGTTGTTACAGTTATTGTAGTTGGCGTTGTTGTTTCTACAGTAGTAACTGTTGGCGTAGATTTAGACAACATTTCTGTCGTTGTTGTCATAATAACAGTTGTTGTTTGCGTTGATGTTGCAATCGTTGTCGAAACTGTTGTAGCTGTAGCCAATGAAGTTGTTGTTACAGTTATTGTAGTTGGCGTTATTGTTTCTACAGTAGTAACTGTTGGCGTAGATTTAGACAACATTTCTGTCTTTGTTGTCATAATAACAGTTGTTGTTTGCGTTGATAATGCATTCGTTGTCGAAACTGTTGTAGCTGTAGCCAATGAAGTTGTTGTTACAGAAATTGTAGTTGGCGTTGTTGTTTCTACAGTAGTAACTGTTGGCGTAGATTTAGACAACATTTCTGTCGTTGTTGTCATAATAACAGTTGTTGTTTGCGTTGATGTTGCAATCGTTGTCGAAACTGTTGTAGCTGTAGCCAATGAAGTTGTTGTTACAGAAATTGTAGTTGGCGTTGTTGTTTCTACAGTAGTAACTGTTGGCGTAGATTTAGACAACATTTCTGTCGTTGTTGTCATAATAACAGTTGTTGTTTGCGTTGATGTTGCAATCGTTGTCGAAACTGTTGTAGCTGTAGCCAATGAAGTTGTTGTTACAGAAATTGTAGTTGGCGTTGTTGTTTCTACAGTAGTAACTGTTGGCGTAGATTTAGACAACATTTCTGTCGTTGTTGTCATAATAACAGTTGTTGTTTGCGTTGATGTTGCAATCGTTGTCGAAACTGTTGTAGCTGTAGCCAATGAAGATGTTGTTACAGTTATTGTAGTTGGCGTTGTTGTTTCTACAGTAGTAACTGTTGGCGTAGATTTAGACAACATTTCTGTCTTTGTTGTCATAATAACAGTTGTTGTTTGCGTTGATGTTGCAATCGTTGTCGAAACTGTTGTAGCTGTAGCCAATGAAGTTGTTGTTACAGTTATTGTAGTTGGCGTTGTTGTTTCTACAGTAGTAACTGTTGGCGTAGATTTAGACAACATTTCTGTCGTTGTTGTCATAATAACAGTTGTTGTTTGCGTTGATGTTGCAATCGTTGTCGAAACTGTTGTAGCTGTAGCCAATGAAGTTGTTGTTACAGAAATTGTAGTTGGCGTTGTTGTTTCTACAGTAGTAACTGTTGGCGTAGATTTAGACAACATTTCTGTCGTTGTTGTCATAATAACAGTTGTTGTTTGCGTTGATGTTGCAATCGTTGTCGAAACTGTTGTAGCTGTAGCCAATGAAGTTGTTGTTACAGTTATTGTAGTTGGCGTTGATGTTTCTACAGTAGTAACTGTTGGCGTAGATTTAGACAACATTTCTGTCGTTGTTGTCATAATAACAGTTGTTGTTTGCGTTGATGTTGCAATCGTTGTCGAAACTGTTGTAGCTGTAGCCAATGAAGTTGTTGTTACAGTTATTGTAGTTGGCGTTGTTGTTTCTACAGTAGTAACTGTTGGCGTAGATTTAGACAACATTTCTGTCGTTGTTGTCATAATAACAGTTGTTGTTTGCGTTGATGTTGCAATCGTTGTCGAAACTGTTGTAGCTGTAGCCAATGAAGTTGTTGTTACAGTTATTGTAGTTGGCGTTGTTGTTTCTACAGTAGTAACTGTTGGCGTAGATTTAGACAACATTTCTGTCGTTGTTGTCATAATAACAGTTGTTGTTTGCGTTGATGTTGCAATCGTTGTCGAAACTGTTGTAGCTGTAGCCAATGAAGTTGTTGTTACAGTTATTGTAATTGGCGTTGTTGTTTCTACAGTAGTAACTGTTGGCGTAGATTTAGACAACATTTCTGTCGTTGTTGTCATAATAACAGTTGTTGTTTGCGTTGATGTTGCAATCGTTGTCGAAACTGTTGTAGCTGTAGCCAATGAAGTTGTTGTTACAGTTATTGTAGTTGGCATTGTTGTTTCTACAGTAGTAACTGTTGGCGTAGATTTAGACAACATTTCTGTCGTTGTTGTCATAATAACAGTTGTTGTTTGCGTTGATGTTGCAATCGTTGTCAAAACTGTTGTAGCTGTAGCCAATGAAGTTGTTGTTACAGTTATTGTAGTTGGCGTTATTGTTTCTACAGTAGTAACTGTTGGCGTAGATTTAGACAACATTTCTGTCTTTGTTGTCATAATAACAGTTGTTGTTTGCGTTGATAATGCATTCGTTGTCGAAACTGTTGTAGCTGTAGCCAATGAAGTTGTTGTTACAGAAATTGTAGTTGGCGTTGTTGTTTCTACAGTAGTAACTGTTGGCGTAGATTTAGACAACATTTCTGTCGTTGTTGTCATAATAACAGTTGTTGTTTGCGTTGATGTTGCAATCGTTGTCGAAACTGTTGTAGCTGTAGCCAATGAAGTTGTTGTTACAGAAATTGTAGTTGGCGTTGTTGTTTCTACAGTAGTAACTGTTGGCGTAGATTTAGACAACATTTCTGTCGTTGTTGTCATAATAACAGTTGTTGTTTGCGTTGATGTTGCAATCGTTGTCGAAACTGTTGTAGCTGTAGCCAATGAAGTTGTTGTTACAGAAATTGTAGTTGGCGTTGTTGTTTCTACAGTAGTAACTGTTGGCGTAGATTTAGACAACATTTCTGTCGTTGTTGTCATAATAACAGTTGTTGTTTGCGTTGATGTTGCAATCGTTGTCGAAACTGTTGTAGCTGTAGCCAATGAAGATGTTGTTACAGTTATTGTAGTTGGCGTTATTGTTTCTACAGTAGTAACTGTTGGCGTAGATTTAGACAACATTTCTGTCTTTGTTGTCATAATAACAGTTGTTGTTTGCGTTGATGTTGCAATCGTTGTCGAAACTGTTGTAGCTGTAGCCAATGAAGTTGTTGTTACAGTTATTGTAGTTGGCGTTGTTGTTTCTACAGTAGTAACTGTTGGCGTAGATTTAGACAACATTTCTGTCGTTGTTGTCATAATAACAGTTGTTGTTTGCGTTGATGTTGCAATCGTTGTCGAAACTGTTGTAGCTGTAGCCAATGAAGTTGTTGTTACAGTTATTGTAGTTGGCGTTGTTGTTTCTACAGTAGTAACTGTTGGCGTAGATTTAGACAACATTTCTGTCGTTGTTGTCATAATAACAGTTGTTGTTTGCGTTGATGTTGCAATCGTTGTCGAAACTGTTGTAGCTGTAGCCAATGAAGTTGTTGTTACAGAAATTGTAGTTGGCGTTGTTGTTTCTACAGTAGTAACTGTTGGCGTAGATTTAGACAACATTTCTGTCGTTGTTGTCATAATAACAGTTGTTGTTTGCGTTGATGTTGCAATCGTTGTCGAAACTGTTGTAGCTGTAGCCAATGAAGTTGTTGTTACAGTTATTGTAGTTGGCGTTGTTGTTTCTACAGTAGTAACTGTTGGCGTAGATTTAGACAACATTTCTGTCGTTGTTGTCATAATAACAGTTGTTGTTTGCGTTGATGTTGCAATCGTTGTCGAAACTGTTGTAGCTGTAGCCAATGAAGTTGTTGTTACAGTTATTGTAGTTGGCGTTGTTGTTTCTACAGTAGTAACTGTTGGCGTAGATTTAGACAACATTTCTGTCGTTGTTGTCATAATAACAGTTGTTGTTTGCGTTGATGTTGCAATCGTTGTCGAAAATGTTGTAGCTGTAGCCAATGAAGTTGTTGTTACAGTTATTGTAGTTGGCGTTGTTGTTTCTACAGTAGTAACTGTTGGCGTAGATTTAGACAACATTTCTATCGTTGTTGTCATAATAACAGTTGTTGTTTGCGTTGATGTTGCAATCGTTGTCGAAACTGTTGTAGCTGTAGCCAATGAAGTTGTTGTTACAGAAATTGTAGTTGGCGTTGTTGTTTCTACAGTAGTAACTGTTGGCGTAGATTTAGACAACATTTCTGTCGTTGTTGTCATAATAACAGTTGTTGTTTGCGTTGATGTTGCAATCGTTGTCGAAACTGTTGTAGCTGTAGCCAATGAAGTTGTTGTTACAGAAATTGTAGTTGGCGTTGTTGTTTCTACAGTAGTAACTGTTGGCGTAGATTTAGACAACATTTCTGTCGTTGTTGTCATAATAACAGTTGTTGTTTGCGTTGATGTTGCAATTGTTGTCGAAACTGTTGTAGCTGTAGCCAATGAAGTTGTTGTTACAGTTATTGTAGTTGGCGTTGTTGTTTCTACAGTAGTAACTGTTGGCGTAGATTTAGACAACATTTCTGTCGTTGTTGTCATAATAACAGTTGTTGTTTGCGTTGATGTTGCAATCGTTGTCGAAACTGTTGTAGCTGTAGCCAATGAAGTTGTTGTTACAGTTATTGTAGTTGGCGTTGTTGTTTCTACAGTAGTAACTGTTGGCGTAGATTTAGACAACATTTCTGTCGTTGTTGTCATAATAACAGTTGTTGTTTGCGTTGATGTTGCAATCGTTGTCGAAACTGTTGTAGCTGTAGCCAATGAAGTTGTTGTTACAGTTATTGTAGTTGGCGTTGTTGTTTCTACAGTAGTAACTGTTGGCGTAGATTTAGACAACATTTCTGTCGTTGTTGTCATAATAACAGTTGTTGTTTGCGTTGATGTTGCAATCGTTGTCGAAACTGTTGTAGCTGTAGCCAATGAAGTTGTTGTTACAGTTATTGTAGTTGGCGTTGTTGTTTCTACAGTAGTAACTGTTGGCGTAGATTTAGACAACATTTCTGTCGTTGTTGTCATAATAACAGTTGTTGTTTGCGTTGATGTTGCAATCGTTGTCGAAACTGTTGTAGCTGTAGCCAATGAAGTTGTTGTTACAGTTATTGTAGTTGGCGTTGTTGTTTCTACAGTAGTAACTGTTGGCGTAGATTTAGACAACATTTCTGTCGTTGTTGTCATAATAACAGTTGTTGTTTGCGTTGATGTTGCAATCGTTGTCGAAACTGTTGTAGCTGTAGCCAATGAAGTTGTTGTTACAGTTATTGTAGTTGGCGTTGTTGTTTCTACAGTAGTAACTGTTGGCGTAGATTTAGACAACATTTCTGTCGTTGTTGTCATAATAACAGTTGTTGTTTGCGTTGATGTTGCAATCGTTGTCGAAACTGTTGTAGCTGTAGCCAATGAAGTTGTTGTTACAGTTATTGTAGTTGGCGTTGTTGTTTCTACAGTAGTAACTGTTGGCGTAGATTTAGACAACATTTCTGTCGTTGTTGTCATAATAACAGTTGTTGTTTGCGTTGATGTTGCAATCGTTGTCGAAACTGTTGTAGCTGTAGCCAATGAAGTTGTTGTTACAGTTATTGTAGTTGGCGTTGTTGTTTCTACAGTAGTAACTGTTGGCGTAGATTTAGACAACATTTCTGTCGTTGTTGTCATAATAACAGTTGTTGTTTGCGTTGATGTTGCAATCGTTGTCGAAACTGTTGTAGCTGTAGCCAATGAAGTTGTTGTTACAGTTATTGTAGTTGGCGTTGTTGTTTCTACAGTAGTAACTGTTGGCGTAGATTTAGACAACATTTCTGTCGTTGTTGTCATAATAACAGTTGTTGTTTGCGTTGATGTTGCAATCGTTGTCGAAACTGTTGTAGCTGTAGCCAATGAAGTTGTTGTTACAGTTATTGTAGTTGGCGTTGTTGTTTCTACAGTAGTAACTGTTGGCGTAGATTTAGACAACATTTCTGTCGTTGTTGTCATAATAACAGTTGTTGTTTGCGTTGATGTTGCAATCGTTGTCGAAACTGTTGTAGCTGTAGCCAATGAAGTTGTTGTTACAGTTATTGTAGTTGGCGTTGTTGTTTCTACAGTAGTAACTGTTGGCGTAGATTTAGACAACATTTCTGTCGTTGTTGTCATAATAACAGTTGTTGTTTGCGTTGATGTTGCAATCGTTGTCGAAACTGTTGTAGCTGTAGCCAATGAAGTTGTTGTTACAGTTATTGTAGTTGGCGTTGTTGTTTCTACAGTAGTAACTGTTGGCGTAGATTTAGACAACATTTCTGTCGTTGTTGTCATAATAACAGTTGTTGTTTGCGTTGATGTTGCAATCGTTGTCGAAACTGTTGTAGCTGTAGCCAATGAAGTTGTTGTTACAGTTATTGTAGTTGGCGTTGTTGTTTCTACAGTAGTAACTGTTGGCGTAGATTTAGACAACATTTCTGTCGTTGTTGTCATAATAACAGTTGTTGTTTGCGTTGATGTTGCAATCGTTGTCGAAACTGTTGTAGCTGTAGCCAATGAAGTTGTTGTTACAGTTATTGTAGTTGGCGTTGTTGTTTCTACAGTAGTAACTGTTGGCGTAGATTTAGACAACATTTCTGTCGTTGTTGTCATAATAACAGTTGTTGTTTGCGTTGATGTTGCAATCGTTGTCGAAACTGTTGTAGCTGTAGCCAATGAAGTTGTTGTTACAGTTATTGTAGTTGGCGTTGTTGTTTCTACAGTAGTAACTGTTGGCGTAGATTTAGACAACATTTCTGTCGTTGTTGTCATAATAACAGTTGTTGTTTGCGTTGATGTTGCAATCGTTGTCGAAACTGTTGTAGCTGTAGCCAATGAAGTTGTTGTTACAGTTATTGTAGTTGGCGTTGTTGTTTCTACAGTAGTAACTGTTGGCGTAGATTTAGACAACATTTCTGTCGTTGTTGTCATAATAACAGTTGTTGTTTGCGTTGATGTTGCAATCGTTGTCGAAACTGTTGTAGCTGTAGCCAATGAAGTTGTTGTTACAGTTATTGTAGTTGGCGTTGTTGTTTCTACAGTAGTAACTGTTGGCGTAGATTTAGACAACATTTCTGTCGTTGTTGTCATAATAACAGTTGTTGTTTGCGTTGATGTTGCAATCGTTGTCGAAACTGTTGTAGCTGTAGCCAATGAAGTTGTTGTTACAGTTATTGTAGTTGGCGTTGTTGTTTCTACAGTAGTAACTGTTGGCGTAGATTTAGACAACATTTCTGTCGTTGTTGTCATAATAACAGTTGTTGTTTGCGTTGATGTTGCAATCGTTGTCGAAACTGTTGTAGCTGTAGCCAATGAAGTTGTTGTTACAGTTATTGTAGTTGGCGTTGTTGTTTCTACAGTAGTAACTGTTGGCGTAGATTTAGACAACATTTCTGTCGTTGTTGTCATAATAACAGTTGTTGTTTGCGTTGATGTTGCAATCGTTGTCGAAACTGTTGTAGCTGTAGCCAATGAAGTTGTTGTTACAGTTATTGTAGTTGGCGTTGTTGTTTCTACAGTAGTAACTGTTGGCGTAGATTTAGACAACATTTCTGTCGTTGTTGTCATAATAACAGTTGTTGTTTGCGTTGATGTTGCAATCGTTGTCGAAACTGTTGTAGCTGTAGCCAATGAAGTTGTTGTTACAGTTATTGTAGTTGGCGTTGTTGTTTCTACAGTAGTAACTGTTGGCGTAGATTTAGACAACATTTCTGTCGTTGTTGTCATAATAACAGTTGTTGTTTGCGTTGATGTTGCAATCGTTGTCGAAACTGTTGTAGCTGTAGCCAATGAAGTTGTTGTTACAGTTATTGTAGTTGGCGTTGTTGTTTCTACAGTAGTAACTGTTGGCGTAGATTTAGACAACATTTCTGTCGTTGTTGTCATAATAACAGTTGTTGTTTGCGTTGATGTTGCAATCGTTGTCGAAACTGTTGTAGCTGTAGCCAATGAAGTTGTTGTTACAGTTATTGTAGTTGGCGTTGTTGTTTCTACAGTAGTAACTGTTGGCGTAGATTTAGACAACATTTCTGTCGTTGTTGTCATAATAACAGTTGTTGTTTGCGTTGATGTTGCAATCGTTGTCGAAACTGTTGTAGCTGTAGCCAATGAAGTTGTTGTTACAGTTATTGTAGTTGGCGTTGTTGTTTCTACAGTAGTAACTGTTGGCGTAGATTTAGACAACATTTCTGTCGTTGTTGTCATAATAACAGTTGTTGTTTGCGTTGATGTTGCAATCGTTGTCGAAACTGTTGTAGCTGTAGCCAATGAAGTTGTTGTTACAGTTATTGTAGTTGGCGTTGTTGTTTCTACAGTAGTAACTGTTGGCGTAGATTTAGACAACATTTCTGTCGTTGTTGTCATAATAACAGTTGTTGTTTGCGTTGATGTTGCAATCGTTGTCGAAACTGTTGTAGCTGTAGCCAATGAAGTTGTTGTTACAGTTATTGTAGTTGGCGTTGTTGTTTCTACAGTAGTAACTGTTGGCGTAGATTTAGACAACATTTCTGTCGTTGTTGTCATAATAACAGTTGTTGTTTGCGTTGATGTTGCAATCGTTGTCGAAACTGTTGTAGCTGTAGCCAATGAAGTTGTTGTTACAGTTATTGTAGTTGGCGTTGTTGTTTCTACAGTAGTAACTGTTGGCGTAGATTTAGACAACATTTCTGTCGTTGTTGTCATAATAACAGTTGTTGTTTGCGTTGATGTTGCAATCGTTGTCGAAACTGTTGTAGCTGTAGCCAATGAAGTTGTTGTTACAGTTATTGTAGTTGGCGTTGTTGTTTCTACAGTAGTAACTGTTGGCGTAGATTTAGACAACATTTCTGTCGTTGTTGTCATAATAACAGTTGTTGTTTGCGTTGATGTTGCAATCGTTGTCGAAACTGTTGTAGCTGTAGCCAATGAAGTTGTTGTTACAGTTATTGTAGTTGGCGTTGTTGTTTCTACAGTAGTAACTGTTGGCGTAGATTTAGACAACATTTCTGTCGTTGTTGTCATAATAACAGTTGTTGTTTGCGTTGATGTTGCAATCGTTGTCGAAACTGTTGTAGCTGTAGCCAATGAAGTTGTTGTTACAGTTATTGTAGTTGGCGTTGTTGTTTCTACAGTAGTAACTGTTGGCGTAGATTTAGACAACATTTCTGTCGTTGTTGTCATAATAACAGTTGTTGTTTGCGTTGATGTTGCAATCGTTGTCGAAACTGTTGTAGCTGTAGCCAATGAAGTTGTTGTTACAGTTATTGTAGTTGGCGTTGTTGTTTCTACAGTAGTAACTGTTGGCGTAGATTTAGACAACATTTCTGTCGTTGTTGTCATAATAACAGTTGTTGTTTGCGTTGATGTTGCAATCGTTGTCGAAACTGTTGTAGCTGTAGCCAATGAAGTTGTTGTTACAGTTATTGTAGTTGGCGTTGTTGTTTCTACAGTAGTAACTGTTGGCGTAGATTTAGACAACATTTCTGTCGTTGTTGTCATAATAACAGTTGTTGTTTGCGTTGATGTTGCAATCGTTGTCGAAACTGTTGTAGCTGTAGCCAATGAAGTTGTTGTTACAGTTATTGTAGTTGGCGTTGTTGTTTCTACAGTAGTAACTGTTGGCGTAGATTTAGACAACATTTCTGTCGTTGTTGTCATAATAACAGTTGTTGTTTGCGTTGATGTTGCAATCGTTGTCGAAACTGTTGTAGCTGTAGCCAATGAAGTTGTTGTTACAGTTATTGTAGTTGGCGTTGTTGTTTCTACAGTAGTAACTGTTGGCGTAGATTTAGACAACATTTCTGTCGTTGTTGTCATAATAACAGTTGTTGTTTGCGTTGATGTTGCAATCGTTGTCGAAACTGTTGTAGCTGTAGCCAATGAAGTTGTTGTTACAGTTATTGTAGTTGGCGTTGTTGTTTCTACAGTAGTAACTGTTGGCGTAGATTTAGACAACATTTCTGTCGTTGTTGTCATAATAACAGTTGTTGTTTGCGTTGATGTTGCAATCGTTGTCGAAACTGTTGTAGCTGTAGCCAATGAAGTTGTTGTTACAGTTATTGTAGTTGGCGTTGTTGTTTCTACAGTAGTAACTGTTGGCGTAGATTTAGACAACATTTCTGTCGTTGTTGTCATAATAACAGTTGTTGTTTGCGTTGATGTTGCAATCGTTGTCGAAACTGTTGTAGCTGTAGCCAATGAAGTTGTTGTTACAGTTATTGTAGTTGGCGTTGTTGTTTCTACAGTAGTAACTGTTGGCGTAGATTTAGACAACATTTCTGTCGTTGTTGTCATAATAACAGTTGTTGTTTGCGTTGATGTTGCAATCGTTGTCGAAACTGTTGTAGCTGTAGCCAATGAAGTTGTTGTTACAGTTATTGTAGTTGGCGTTGTTGTTTCTACAGTAGTAACTGTTGGCGTAGATTTAGACAACATTTCTGTCGTTGTTGTCATAATAACAGTTGTTGTTTGCGTTGATGTTGCAATCGTTGTCGAAACTGTTGTAGCTGTAGCCAATGAAGTTGTTGTTACAGAAATTGTAGTTGGCGTTGTTGTTTCTACAGTAGTAACTGTTGGCGTAGATTTAGACAACATTTCTGTCGTTGTTGTCATAATAACAGTTGTTGTTTGCGTTGATGTTGCAATCGTTGTCGAAACTGTTGTAGCTGTAGCCAATGAAGTTGTTGTTACAGTTATTGTAGTTGGCGTTGATGTTTCTACAGTAGTAACTGTTGGCGTAGATTTAGACAACATTTCTGTCGTTGTTGTCATAATAACAGTTGTTGTTTGCGTTGATGTTGCAATCGTTGTCGAAACTGTTGTAGCTGTAGCCAATGAAGTTGTTGTTACAGAAATTGTAGTTGGCGTTGTTGTTTCTACAGTAGTAACTGTTGGCGTAGATTTAGACAACATTTCTGTCTTTGTTGTCATAATAACAGTTGTTGTTTGCGTTGATGTTGCAATCGTTGTCGAAACTGTTGTAGCTGTAGCCAATGAAGTTGTTGTTACAGAAATTGTAGTTGGCGTTGTTGTTTCTACAGTAGTAACTGTTGGCGTAGATTTAGACAACATTTCTGTCGTTGTTGTCATAATAACAGTTGTTGTTTGCGTTGATGTTGCAATCGTTGTCGAAACTGTTGTAGCTGTAGCCAATGAAGTTGTTGTTACAGAAATTGTAGTTGGCGTTGTTGTTTCTACAGTAGTAACTGTTGGCGTAGATTTAGACAACATTTCTGTCGTTGTTGTCATAATAACAGTTGTTGTTTGCGTTGATGTTGCAATCGTTGTCGAAAATGTTGTAGCTGTAGCCAATGAAGTTGTTGTTACAGTTATTGTAGTTGGCGTTGTTGTTTCTACAGTAGTAACTGTTGGCGTAGATTTAGACAACATTTCTGTCGTTGTTGTCATAATAACAGTTGTTGTTTGCGATGATGTTGCAATCGTTGTCGAAACTGTTGTAGCTGTAGCCAATGAAGTTGTTGTTACAGTTATTGTAGTTGGCGTTGTTGTTTCTACAGTAGTAACTGTCGGCGTAGATTTAGACAACATTTCTGTCGTTGTTGTCATAATAACAGTTGTTGTTTGCGTTGATGTTGCAATCGTTGTCGAAACTGTTGTAGCTGTAGCCAATGAAGTTGTTCTTACAGTTATTGTAGTTGGCGTTGTTGTTTCTACAGTAGTAACTGTTGGCGTAGATTTAGACAACATTTCTATCGTTGTTGTCATAATAACAGTTGTTGTTTGCGTTGATGTTGCAATCGTTGTCGAAACTGTTGTAGCTGTAGCCAATGAAGTTGTTGTTACAGTTATTGTAGTTGGCGTTGTTGTTTTTACAGTAGTAACTGTTGGCGTAGATTTAGACAACATTTCTGTCGTTGTTGTCATAATAACAGTTGTTGTTTGCGTTGATGTTGCAATCGTTGTCGAAACTGTTGTAGCTGTAGCCAATGAAGTTGTTGTTACAGTTATTGTAGTTGGCGTTGTTGTTTCTACAGTAGTAACTGTTGGCGTAGATTTAGACAACATTTCTGTCGTTGTTGTCATAATAACAGTTGTTGTTTGCGTTGATGTTGCAATCGTTGTCGAAACTGTTGTAGCTGTAGCCAATGAAGTTGTTGTTACAGTTATTGTAGTTGGCGTTGTTGTTTCTACAGTAGTAACTGTAGGCGTAGATTTAGACAACATTTCTGTCGTTGTTGTCATACGAACAGTTGTTGTTTGCGTTGATGTTGCAATCGTTGTCGAAACTGTTGTAGCTGTAGCCAATGAAGTTGTTGTTACAGTTATTGTAGTTGGCGTTGTTGTTTCTACAGTAGTAACTGTTGGCGTAGATTTAGACAACATTTCTGTCGTTGTTGTCATAATAACAGTTGTTGTTTGCGTTGATGTTGCAATCGTTGTCGAAACTGTTGTAGCTGTAGCCAATGAAGTTGTTGTTACAGAAATTGTAGTTGGCGTTGTTGTTTCTACAGTAGTAACTGTTGGCGTAAATTTAGACAACATTTCTGTCGTTGTTGTCATAATAACAGTTGTTGTTTGCGTTGATGTTGCAATCGTTGTCGAAACTGTTGTAGCTGTAGCCAATGAAGTTGTTGTTACAGTTATTGTAGTTGGCGTTGTTGTTTCTACAGTAGTAACTGTTGGCGTAGATTTAGACAACATTTCTGTCGTTGTTGTCATAATAACAGTTGTTGTTTGCGTTGATGTTGCAATCGTTGTCGAAACTGTTGTAGCTGTAGCCAATGAAGTTGTTGTTACAGAAATTGTAGTTGGCGTTGTTGTTTCTACAGTAGTAACTGTTGGCGTAGATTTAGACAACATTTCTGTCGTTGTTGTCATAATAACAGTTGTTGTTTGCGTTGATGTTGCAATCGTTGTCGAAACTGTTGTAGCTGTAGCCAATGAAGTTGTTGTTACAGAAATTGTAGTTGGCGTTGTTGTTTCTACAGTAGTAACTGTTGGCGTAGATTTAGACAACATTTCTGTCGTTGTTGTCATAATAACAGTTGTTGTTTGCGTTGATGTTGCAATCGTTGTCGAAAATGTTGTAGCTGTAGCCAATGAAGTTGTTGTTACAGTTATTGTAGTTGGCGTTGTTGTTTCTACAGTAGTAACTGTTGGCGTAGATTTAGACAACATTTCTGTCGTTGTTGTCATAATAACAGTTGTTGTTTGCGATGATGTTGCAATCGTTGTCGAAACTGTTGTAGCTGTAGCCAATGAAGTTGTTGTTACAGTTATTGTAGTTGGCGTTGTTGTTTCTACAGTAGTAACTGTCGGCGTAGATTTAGACAACATTTCTGTCGTTGTTGTCATAATAACAGTTGTTGTTTGCGTTGATGTTGCAATCGTTGTCGAAACTGTTGTAGCTGTAGCCAATGAAGTTGTTCTTACAGTTATTGTAGTTGGCGTTGTTGTTTCTACAGTAGTAACTGTTGGCGTAGATTTAGACAACATTTCTATCGTTGTTGTCATAATAACAGTTGTTGTTTGCGTTGATGTTGCAATCGTTGTCGAAACTGTTGTAGCTGTAGCCAATGAAGTTGTTGTTACAGTTATTGTAGTTGGCGTTGTTGTTTCTACAGTAGTAACTGTTGGCGTAGATTTAGACAACATTTCTGTCGTTGTTGTCATAATAACAGTTGTTGTTTGCGTTGATGTTGCAATCGTTGTCGAAACTGTTGTAGCTGTAGCCAATGAAGTTGTTGTTACAGTTATTGTAGTTGGCGTTGTTGTTTCTACAGTAGTAACTGTAGGCGTAGATTTAGACAACATTTCTGTCGTTGTTGTCATACGAACAGTTGTTGTTTGCGTTGATGTTGCAATCGTTGTCGAAACTGTTGTAGCTGTAGCCAATGAAGTTGTTGTTACAGTTATTGTAGTTGGCGTTGTTGTTTCTACAGTAGTAACTGTTGGCGTAGATTTAGACAACATTTCTGTCGTTGTTGTCATAATAACAGTTGTTGTTTGCGTTGATGTTGCAATCGTTGTCGAAACTGTTGTAGCTGTAGCCAATGAAGTTGTTGTTACAGAAATTGTAGTTGGCGTTGTTGTTTCTACAGTAGTAACTGTTGGCGTAGATTTAGACAACATTTCTGTCGTTGTTGTCATAATAACAGTTGTTGTTTGCGTTGATGTTGCAATCGTTGTCGAAACTGTTGTAGCTGTAGCCAATGAAGTTGTTGTTACAGTTATTGTAGTTGGCGTTGTTGTTTCTACAGTAGTAACTGTTGGCGTAGATTTAGACAACATTTCTGTCGTTGTTGTCATAATAACAGTTGTTGTTTGCGTTGATGTTGCAATCGTTGTCGAAACTGTTGTAGCTGTAGCCAATGAAGTTGTTGTTACAGTTATTGTAGTTGGCGTTGTTGTTTCTACAGTAGTAACTGTTGGCGTAGATTTAGACAACATTTCTGTCGTTGTTGTCATAATAACAGTTGTTGTTTGCGTTGATGTTGCAATCGTTGTCGAAACTGTTGTAGCTGTAGCCAATGAAGTTGTTGTTACAGTTATTGTAGTTGGCGTTGTTGTTTCTACAGTAGTAACTGTAGGCGTAGATTTAGACAACATTTCTGTCGTTGTTGTCATACGAACAGTTGTTGTTTGCGTTGATGTTGCAATCGTTGTCGAAACTGTTGTAGCTGTAGCCAATGAAGTTGTTGTTACAGTTATTGTAGTTGGCGTTGTTGTTTCTACAGTAGTAACTGTTGGCGTAGATTTAGACAACATTTCTGTCGTTGTTGTCATAATAACAGTTGTTGTTTGCGTTGATGTTGCAATCGTTGTCGAAACTGTTGTAGCTGTAGCCAATAAAGTTGTTGTTACAGAAATTGTAGTTGGCGTTGTTGTTTCTACAGTAGTAACTGTTGGCGTAGATTTAGACAACATTTCTGTCGTTGTTGTCATAATAACAGTTGTTGTTTGCGTTGATGTTGCAATCGTTGTCGAAACTGTTGTAGCTGTAGCCAATGAAGTTGTTGTTACAGAAATTGTAGTTGGCGTTGTTGTTTCTACAGTAGTAACTGTTGGCGTAAATTTAGACAACATTTCTGTCGTTGTTGTCATAATAACAGTTGTTGTTTGCGTTGATGTTGCAATCGTTGTCGAAACTGTTGTAGCTGTAGCCAATGAAGTTGTTGTTACAGTTATTGTAGTTGGCGTTGTTGTTTCTACAGTAGTAACTGTTGGCGTAGATTTAGACAACATTTCTGTCGTTGTTGTCATAATAACAGTTGTTGTTTGCGTTGATGTTGCAATCGTTGTCGAAACTGTTGTAGCTGTAGCCAATGAAGTTGTTGTTACAGAAATTGTAGTTGGCGTTGTTGTTTCTACAGTAGTAACTGTTGGCGTAGATTTAGACAACATTTCTGTCGTTGTTGTCATAATAACAGTTGTTGTTTGCGTTGATGTTGCAATCGTTGTCGAAACTGTTGTAGCTGTAGCCAATGAAGTTGTTGTTACAGTTATTGTAGTTGGCGTTGTTGTTTCTACAGTAGTAACTGTCGGCGTAGATTTAGACAACATTTCTGTCGTTGTTGTCATAATAACAGTTGTTGTT
>CAXIVU010000166.1:5000-7500 GCA_964035795.1 Pterobdella sp. o SKG-2022
GAATAGAGGCGCGGCGCGTCTAAAAGCTTCATTAAGGCCTATGTCACTCACTCACTCACTCACTTTAGCACTCTTTGCCATTCGACCAAATTCGACCGTCGTTTTGGCAGCCCTTATCGCCTTTAATGAACGCTTCAACTGGACACCCACAACTTTTAGCTAGACAACGCTATAAAACGTGCCTGAAAAAAGCGTGATTTAACGGTGCAAAAGCGTCGGCGAAGACGACCACGAAGACGAAGAAGCGAAGGCGGTGACGGCAGAGAGGCTAGTGTGTGTGTGTGTGTGTGTGTGTGTGTAAGGCGCGAAAGCAATTAGGCGACGACTATCGCCATAGTTTCGAATTGAATCGAATCGAATCGAAAATGTATAACCTCGACGATTTCAGTCCGAAATCGAGTGATTTTTTGCGAGCGCTTTTTTGCTTTTACGCTTTTCGCCCTATACGCCGGCAAGGTGTAAACGGGCATAAAAGACGCAGCAAGTAGCACGATATCGCTTCGTTCATGGTGCATTTTGTTATGCCTTTGGCGGAAACAAAATTGCTGATCTGTCTGTCATTTTATAGTCGTTTTAGGACTACATTCGCGTTCAATTTGGACCCGTAGACGCTTGGGCGCCTTTTGATGGTATCTATTGGCGTCGCCGATTGCCGGATGCTAAAGAATCTCAGCCTAGCGTCGCACTCGTAGCCATTCGTACGTTCATAGCCTACCAAAAGACCACGTACGGCAAACTTGTCGGACAAAAGATGTCGAGTCGGTGAAAAAAATTAAATTTTTTCACCGCCCTACTTTTGCACTCCAGTTTACACCCTAGGAAAGGTAACAAACTGAGTAGAGGACGTTTTGTTTTGATAAAACGCTTCAGAAATTTTTTCAAAAAATTTTTTACGAAAAAAAGTTATTTTGGGCACCGTCGGTGCCTATAACGCGTGCGTAGACGCGCTGTATGTATATAGCAGCGTCGCGCGTAATGCAGCGCGTCGGCTGCAGCCAGCGTAAGTAGCTAGGGGCGGCGGCGCGTTAATCGAGTGTGAATCGAAATAGAGAGTAAAATTGGGTGCAATGTAAGTAACTGAGTAGAGGACGTTATCTTTATGCAAAACGCTTCAGAAATAGTCGGCACTTAGTCGAGATTTTGATCGAAAATGACTTTTTTTTTTTAGTTGATTTTTTTTCACTAAATTACTTTTAAAACATATGTAGAATATAATTTTTGATAAAAAAAGTTTTTTTCATCATTTTTCACTTAATTCGATAAAATAAATGAAATTTATTCTAAAATGAATTACTTCGATTCGTATACATTTGTGATTGAGTAAACGACTAAATTTAATTAATAATCATCTATTTAATGAGAAAAAAAATTTTTTTTAAATTTATTTTAAAAATAATCGAAAAATAAATATATATATATATATTTATATATTTTGAGCGTTTTTAAAATGTCACAATAAAGTATTGTAACATTTAAATTTGATTTTAGTTAATTTAAAAAAAAAAACCATTACCACGTGTATGCTCATTGTTCTAGTAGGGGCGCGAACTGGTGGTTATGATAATGATCTTCGTGTGTGCACGCGTGTTGCACGGCCGCGGCGGTGATGATGATGATGATGATGATGATGATGATGATGATTTTAGTCTTATGAAAAGTCGAAATAGAAAAAATTTATAAAATTTAATTGAAAATTAAAATTAAATTTAAAATATTAATCGAAAAAGTGTGAGAAAAAAAAATTAAATAATTTAATATAAAATGATTAAATATTTAATTAAAAAAATAAATTTATTAATTAATAAATTTTAAAAAATTAATCGAAAATAATAATTTTATCATTGCAAGTCCCACGAACGCCAAGGCAAGGCAAGGCAAGGCAAGGCAAGGCGACGCGACTCGCTTTAAGAAAGAGCGTTTCTAAATTCTGAAGCGATTTATTAAAACACAACGTCTTCTACTCAGTTACTATCCTTTTCTAGGTTGTATATGTGAGTGTGCGTGATATACACGCGCTCACATATGCAGCGCTTAGGCACCGTCGCGCCATAAAAAAGTAGCGTAAGATGCGTCTAGAAAGGTGCCTATGTTGAAGGGTGAATAATGTGGTGAATAAAATGATGCCAACTCTAGAACCCCCACACGTGTGTGTACTCCATACGCAAGTACCAATGAATACAAAGGGGCATCACGAGGCGGGCGAAGAAAGGCACCATCACCACCATCACCCGTCTAGTCATGGTAAAAGTGTAAAAGTGCAAAAAAGTGCTGGACGTGATCTGGAACCTCCACGTGGTGTCCGGTGGGAAATTCTGGCTTCTCTTTTTGCAGCAGCAGCAGCAGCAGCAGCAGCAGCAAAAGAGAAAAAAAGAATTTGCAAATACCAGATCGTGAAATGGGAAGCTGCGTGAAAAGACCCACATATAAAAGTGAGTGTTGGCGTCACAAGGGCCAATAAATAAACTAGTGTGACGAACCACTACTTTAAAGCGTAAAGAAA
>CAXIVU010000168.1:10000-12500 GCA_964035795.1 Pterobdella sp. o SKG-2022
GGGTGAATAATGTGGTGAATAAAATGATGCCAACTCTAGAACCCCCACACGTGTGTGTACTCCATACGCAAGTACCAATGAATACAAAGGGGCATCACGAGGCGGGCGAAGAAAGGCACCATCACCACCATCACCCGTCTAGTCATGGTAAAAGTGTAAAAGTGCAAAAAAGTGCTGGACGTGATCTGGAACCTCCACGTGGTGTCCGGTGGGAAATTCTGGCTTCTCTTTTTGCAGCAGCAGCAGCAGCAGCAGCAGCAGCAAAAGAGAAAAAAAGAATTTGCAAATACCAGATCGTGAAATGGGAAGCTGCGTGAAAAGACCCACATATAAAAGTGAGTGTTGGCGTCACAAGGGCCAATAAATAAACTAGTGTGACGAACCACTACTTTAAAGCGTAAAGAAAAACACTGCCGTCGGTCTCGCCGCTCTTTCTTCCTTTGTCTCGGCGTGTGTCGGTGTCGATGCGTGGTGCATCATAAATAAGGCCAATCTTAATCGTCCTAAGTCGGCACCTTAAAAGGGCTATTGCCTGCTATTTGTCAGTTCGGCGGCGGCGGCGGCAAGGTACAGGCCACAAAACACGCCACCGCCGTCCCGTCCAAAACTGAACATTTAGGCAACAACCAGTCGTAAAATAGCTCGACGAAAGATGCGTCTAAAATCGCATCTTTCAGTCCCAAATTTCTAAATTTTTCGGCTCGCTGCCGCGAGCCGCCAGGGGAAAAGGATCACTATACTGACTTTCAAACCCGCGTCCAAAACCGGCCACTTCGTATGCAAAACGCTTCATAATTGTAAAGCGTTTTGCAAAAAAGTGCAATTTTACAATTTACAAGTTACAATTCTAAAGCGTTTTGCATTTTTTCAAATTTTTAGGCACCTTACCCCACATCCTTAGACGCATCCTTGCCAGTGTCTCATACTATTTCATCCCTTCGGCCACATACGCCGCCACTTGCGGCAGAGTCATTTCCATCTATCAATGCGTCCACTGTCTGTGTCTGTGTCAATCGCTTCAGTCAGCAGCCGCGTATAATCGAGATCTATTGCAGCATCGTGCCTTATTTTCACAAAACTTCAACAAAAACGCTCACTCACCTTATCAATATCAATATCAATGGGCAAACAAGTCATTCTTCTCACATATTCAAACTCCATCTCTTCTAAGCAACAACGCATTGGCAAAGTTATCGTCGAACCGTCAGCCTAAATTTCACTCAAAATTTGACCACACGATGCGTCTCACATTCCAATGAGACTTAGTCGTAGGTTACACGCAGTCACACGCAGTCACCCAGTCACACGCAGTCACACGCAGTCACACCCAGTCACACCCAGTCACACGCAGTCACACGCAGTCACACGCAGTCACACCCAGTCACACCCAGTCACACCCAGTCACACGCAGTCACACACACGTTGGCAATACTTCGTGTATGATCTGCGTGTTTTTCAGACAATGGAATATTGGGCCTTGTTACGCCCGCGAAAGAAATCGAGAGACTGTTGGGTGCCTGGTTAGAGTATCGAATGGCTAGAGACGGCTTGGCATTTGCAAGTAAGTATGTATGCGCCTGGCGGGGTGTGGCGCAATGTGGTGGGCGGCGAGTGTCAGCGGCAGTAGGGCTTCATTTAATAATAGTAATAACAATAATCAAATAGATGGCGAAGAATGTTCGTCTATAGCGAACAAATCTTCGAGTCAAGAGGCTTAGTCTCAACAGATCGCAGAGGAATACTGCTCTACTGAGTACAACACCCCGACTCAAAACTAGGTCGTCTACGAATGATTTGGCACCGCCACATCGGCTAAAAATAAATGGTATTTTTAAAGCACTCGCACGCACAGTAAACGTACGAAAAGAGCTTTTTGCTGTGGCTTAACCACCTCCGAAGCCGAAAAACCGGTCGTCCGGAGAGTATTGGCGCCTTTCGACGCGGCGGCACAAACAATATCGTTGTATATTTGGAAAGGATTCTGACTTAGAGGCGTTCAGTCATAATCCTGCAGACGGTAGCTTCGCACCATTGGCTTATCAGCCAAGCACATGAACCAAATGTCTGAACCTGCGGTTCCTCTCGTACTGAGCACGATTACCATAGCAACGACGTAGTCATTAGTAGGGTAAAACTAACCTGTCTCACGACGGTCTAAACCCAGCTCACGTTCCCTGTTAGTGGGTGAACAATCCAACGCTTGGTGAATTCTGCTTCACAATGATAGGAAGAGCCGACATCGAAGGATCAAAAAGCAACGTCGCTATGAACGCTTGGCTGCCACAAGCCAGTTATCCCTGTGGTAACTTTTCTGACACCTCTTGCTTAAAACTCATAAATAATCAAAAGGATCGATAGGCCATGCTTTCACAGTCTGTATTCGTACTGAAAATCAAAATCAAGCGAGCTTTTGCCCTTTTACTCTACGCGAGGTTTCCGTCCTCGCTGAGCTCGCCTTAGGACACCTGCGTTACCTTTTGACAGATGTACCGCCCCAGTC
>CAXIVU010000168.1:20000-22500 GCA_964035795.1 Pterobdella sp. o SKG-2022
CCACGTGTATGCTCATTGTTCTAGTAGGGGCGCGAACTGGTGGTTATGATAATGATCTTCGTGTGTGCACGCGTGTTGCACGGCCGCGGCGGTGATGATGATGATGATGATGATGATGATGATGATGATTTTAGTCTTATGAAAAGTCGAAATAGAAAAAATTTATAAAATTTAATTGAAAATTAAAATTAAATTTAAAATATTAATCGAAAAAGTGTGAGAAAAAAAAATTAAATAATTTAATATAAAATGATTAAATATTTAATTAAAAAAATAAATTTATTAATTAATAAATTTTAAAAAATTAATCGAAAATAATAATTTTATCATTGCAAGTCCCACGAACGCCAAGGCAAGGCAAGGCAAGGCAAGGCAAGGCGACGCGACTCGCTTTAAGAAAGAGCGTTTCTAAATTCTGAAGCGATTTATTAAAACACAACGTCTTCTACTCAGTTACTATCCTTTTCTAGGTTGTATATGTGAGTGTGCGTGATATACACGCGCTCACATATGCAGCGCTTAGGCACCGTCGCGCCATAAAAAAGTAGCGTAAGATGCGTCTAGAAAGGTGCCTATGTTGAAGGGTGAATAATGTGGTGAATAAAATGATGCCAACTCTAGAACCCCCACACGTGTGTGTACTCCATACGCAAGTACCAATGAATACAAAGGGGCATCACGAGGCGGGCGAAGAAAGGCACCATCACCACCATCACCCGTCTAGTCATGGTAAAAGTGTAAAAGTGCAAAAAAGTGCTGGACGTGATCTGGAACCTCCACGTGGTGTCCGGTGGGAAATTCTGGCTTCTCTTTTTGCAGCAGCAGCAGCAGCAGCAGCAGCAGCAAAAGAGAAAAAAAGAATTTGCAAATACCAGATCGTGAAATGGGAAGCTGCGTGAAAAGACCCACATATAAAAGTGAGTGTTGGCGTCACAAGGGCCAATAAATAAACTAGTGTGACGAACCACTACTTTAAAGCGTAAAGAAAAACACTGCCGTCGGTCTCGCCGCTCTTTCTTCCTTTGTCTCGGCGTGTGTCGGTGTCGATGCGTGGTGCATCATAAATAAGGCCAATCTTAATCGTCCTAAGTCGGCACCTTAAAAGGGCTATTGCCTGCTATTTGTCAGTTCGGCGGCGGCGGCGGCAAGGTACAGGCCACAAAACACGCCACCGCCGTCCCGTCCAAAACTGAACATTTAGGCAACAACCAGTCGTAAAATAGCTCGACGAAAGATGCGTCTAAAATCGCATCTTTCAGTCCCAAATTTCTAAATTTTTCGGCTCGCTGCCGCGAGCCGCCAGGGGAAAAGGATCACTATACTGACTTTCAAACCCGCGTCCAAAACCGGCCACTTCGTATGCAAAACGCTTCATAATTGTAAAGCGTTTTGCAAAAAAGTGCAATTTTACAATTTACAAGTTACAATTCTAAAGCGTTTTGCATTTTTTCAAATTTTTAGGCACCTTACCCCACATCCTTAGACGCATCCTTGCCAGTGTCTCATACTATTTCATCCCTTCGGCCACATACGCCGCCACTTGCGGCAGAGTCATTTCCATCTATCAATGCGTCCACTGTCTGTGTCTGTGTCAATCGCTTCAGTCAGCAGCCGCGTATAATCGAGATCTATTGCAGCATCGTGCCTTATTTTCACAAAACTTCAACAAAAACGCTCACTCACCTTATCAATATCAATATCAATGGGCAAACAAGTCATTCTTCTCACATATTCAAACTCCATCTCTTCTAAGCAACAACGCATTGGCAAAGTTATCGTCGAACCGTCAGCCTAAATTTCACTCAAAATTTGACCACACGATGCGTCTCACATTCCAAGAGACTTAGTCGTAGGTTACACGCAGTCACACGCAGTCACACCCAGTCACACGCAGTCACACGCAGTCACACCCAGTCACACCCAGTCACACGCAGTCACACGCAGTCACACGCAGTCACACCCAGTCACACCCAGTCACACCCAGTCACACGCAGTCACACACACGTTGGCAATACTTCGTGTATGATCTGCGTGTTTTTCAGACAATGGAATATTGGGCCTTGTTACGCCCGCGAAAGAAATCGAGAGACTGTTGGGTGCCTGGTTAGAGTATCGAATGGCTAGAGACGGCTTGGCATTTGCAAGTAAGTATGTATGCGCCTGGCGGGGTGTGGCGCAATGTGGTGGGCGGCGAGTGTCAGCGGCAGTAGGGCTTCATTTAATAATAGTAATAACAATAATCAAATAGATGGCGAAGAATGTTCGTCTATAGCGAACAAATCTTCGAGTCAAGAGGCTTAGTCTCAACAGATCGCAGAGGAATACTGCTCTACTGAGTACAACACCCCGACTCAAAACTAGGTCGTCTACGAATGATTTGGCACCGCCACATCGGCTAAAAATAAATGGTATTTTTAAAGCACTCGCACGCACAGTAAACGTACGAAAAGAGCTTTTTGCTGTGGCTTAACCACCTCCGAAGCCGAAAAACCGGTCGTCC
>CAXIVU010000169.1:0-2500 GCA_964035795.1 Pterobdella sp. o SKG-2022
AGTAAATTTTTACGATCAAATAAATCATGGGTGGCCTAATGAGCCATTCGCAGCTTCACTATTTTAAAGTTTGTGCTTAGACATGCATGGCTTAATCTTTTGAGACAAGCATATAACTACTGGCAGGATCAACCAGGTAATACACGACGACGACGATTAGCACGATTGGCCATCGAGACTATGGGAATAGAGGCGCGGCGCGTCTAAAAGCTTCATTAAGGCCTATGTCACTCACTCACTCACTCACTCACTTTAGCACTCTTTGCCATTCGACCAAATTCGACCGTCGTTTTGGCAGCCCTTATCGCCTTTAATGAACGCTTCAACTGGACACCACAACTTTTAGCTAGACAACGCTATAAAACGTGCCTGAAAAAAGCGTGATTTAACGGTGCAAAAGCGTCGGCGAAGACGACCACGAAGACGAAGAAGCGAAGGCGGTGACGGCAGAGAGGCTAGTGTGTGTGTGTGTGTGTGTGTGTGTGTAAGGCGCGAAAGCAATTAGGCGACGACTATCGCCATAGTTTCGAATTGAATCGAATCGAATCGAAATGTATAACCTCGACGATTTCAGTCCGAAATCGAGTGATTTTTTGCGAGCGCTTTTTTGCTTTTACGCTTTTCGCCCTATACGCCGGCAAGGTGTAAACGGGCATAAAAGACGCAGCAAGTAGCACGATATCGCTTCGTTCATGGTGCATTTTGTTATGCCTTTGGCGGAAACAAAATTGCTGATCTGTCTGTCATTTTATAGTCGTTTTAGGACTACATTCGCGTTCAATTTGGACCCGTAGACGCTTGGGCGCCTTTTGATGGTATCTATTGGCGTCGCCGATTGCCGGATGCTAAAGAATCTCAGCCTAGCGTCGCACTCGTAGCCATTCGTACGTTCATAGCCTACCAAAAGACCACGTACGGCAAACTTGTCGGACAAAAGATGTCGAGTCGGTGAAAAAATTAAATTTTTTCACCGCCCTACTTTTGCACTCCAGTTTACACCCTAGGAAAGGTAACAAACTGAGTAGAGGACGTTTTGTTTTGATAAAACGCTTCAGAAATTTTTCAAAAAATTTTTTACGAAAAAAAGTTATTTTGGGCACCGTCGGTGCCTATAACGCGTGCGTAGACGCGCTGTATGTATATAGCAGCGTCGCGCGTAATGCAGCGCGTCGGCTGCAGCCAGCGTAAGTAGCTAGGGGCGGCGGCGCGTTAATCGAGTGTGAATCGAAATAGAGAGTAAATTGGGTGCAATGTAAGTAACTGAGTAGAGGACGTTATCTTTATGCAAAACGCTTCAGAAATAGTCGGCACTTAGTCGAGATTTTGATCGAAAATGACTTTTTTTTTTTAGTTGATTTTTTTTCACTAAATTACTTTTAAAACATATGTAGAATATAATTTTTGATAAAAAAAGTTTTTTTCATCATTTTTCACTTAATTCGATAAAATAAATGAAATTTATTCTAAAATGAATTACTTCGATTCGTATACATTTGTGATTGAGTAAACGACTAAATTTAATTAATAATCATCTATTTAATGAGAAAAAAAATTTTTTTTAAATTTATTTTAAAAATAATCGAAAAATAAATATATATATATATATTTATATATTTTGAGCGTTTTTAAAATGTCACAATAAAGTATTGTAACATTTAAATTTGATTTTAGTTAATTTAAAAAAAAAAACCATTACCACGTGTATGCTCATTGTTCTAGTAGGGGCGCGAACTGGTGGTTATGATAATGATCTTCGTGTGTGCACGCGTGTTGCACGGCCGCGGCGGTGATGATGATGATGATGATGATGATGATGATGATGATTTTAGTCTTATGAAAAGTCGAAATAGAAAAAATTTATAAAATTTAATTGAAAATTAAAATTAAATTTAAAATATTAATCGAAAAAGTGTGAGAAAAAAAAATTAAATAATTTAATATAAAATGATTAAATATTTAATTAAAAAAATAAATTTATTAATTAATAAATTTTAAAAAATTAATCGAAAATAATAATTTTATCATTGCAAGTCCCACGAACGCCAAGGCAAGGCAAGGCAAGGCAAGGCAAGGCGACGCGACTCGCTTTAAGAAAGAGCGTTTCTAAATTCTGAAGCGATTTATTAAAACACAACGTCTTCTACTCAGTTACTATCCTTTTCTAGGTTGTATATGTGAGTGTGCGTGATATACACGCGCTCACATATGCAGCGCTTAGGCACCGTCGCGCCATAAAAAAGTAGCGTAAGATGCGTCTAGAAAGGTGCCTATGTTGAAGGGTGAATAATGTGGTGAATAAAATGATGCCAACTCTAGAACCCCCACACGTGTGTGTACTCCATACGCAAGTACCAATGAATACAAAGGGGCATCACGAGGCGGGCGAAGAAAGGCACCATCACCACCATCACCCGTCTAGTCATGGTAAAAGTGTAAAAGTGCAAAAAAGTGCTGGACGTGATCTGGAACCTCCACGTGGTGTCCGGTGGGAAATTCTGGC
>CAXIVU010000170.1:0-2500 GCA_964035795.1 Pterobdella sp. o SKG-2022
GGCAGAGAGGCTAGTGTGTGTGTGTGTGTGTGTGTGTGTGTAAGGCGCGAAAGCAATTAGGCGACGACTATCGCCATAGTTTCGAATTGAATCGAATCGAATCGAAAATGTATAACCTCGACGATTTCAGTCCGAAATCGAGTGATTTTTTGCGAGCGCTTTTTTGCTTTTACGCTTTTCGCCCTATACGCCGGCAAGGTGTAAACGGGCATAAAAGACGCAGCAAGTAGCACGATATCGCTTCGTTCATGGTGCATTTTGTTATGCCTTTGGCGGAAACAAAATTGCTGATCTGTCTGTCATTTTATAGTCGTTTTAGGACTACATTCGCGTTCAATTTGGACCCGTAGACGCTTGGGCGCCTTTTGATGGTATCTATTGGCGTCGCCGATTGCCGGATGCTAAAGAATCTCAGCCTAGCGTCGCACTCGTAGCCATTCGTACGTTCATAGCCTACCAAAAGACCACGTACGGCAAACTTGTCGGACAAAAGATGTCGAGTCGGTGAAAAAAATTAAATTTTTTCACCGCCCTACTTTTGCACTCCAGTTTACACCCTAGGAAAGGTAACAAACTGAGTAGAGGACGTTTTGTTTTGATAAAACGCTTCAGAAATTTTTTCAAAAAATTTTTTACGAAAAAAAGTTATTTTGGGCACCGTCGGTGCCTATAACGCGTGCGTAGACGCGCTGTATGTATATAGCAGCGTCGCGCGTAATGCAGCGCGTCGGCTGCAGCCAGCGTAAGTAGCTAGGGGCGGCGGCGCGTTAATCGAGTGTGAATCGAAATAGAGAGTAAAATTGGGTGCAATGTAAGTAACTGAGTAGAGGACGTTATCTTTATGCAAAACGCTTCAGAAATAGTCGGCACTTAGTCGAGATTTTGATCGAAAATGACTTTTTTTTTTTTAGTTGATTTTTTTTCACTAAATTACTTTTAAAACATATGTAGAATATAATTTTTGATAAAAAAAGTTTTTTCATCATTTTTCACTTAATTCGATAAAATAAATGAAATTTATTCTAAAATGAATTACTTCGATTCGTATACATTTGTGATTGAGTAAACGACTAAATTTAATTAATAATCATCTATTTAATGAGAAAAAAAATTTTTTTTAAATTTATTTTAAAAATAATCGAAAAATAAATATATATATATATATTTATATATTTTGAGCGTTTTTAAAATGTCACAATAAAGTATTGTAACATTTAAATTTGATTTTAGTTAATTTAAAAAAAAAACCATTACCACGTGTATGCTCATTGTTCTAGTAGGGGCGCGAACTGGTGGTTATGATAATGATCTTCGTGTGTGCACGCGTGTTGCACGGCCGCGGCGGTGATGATGATGATGATGATGATGATGATGATGATGATTTTAGTCTTATGAAAAGTCGAAATAGAAAAAATTTATAAAATTTAATTGAAAATTAAAATTAAATTTAAAATATTAATCGAAAAAGTGTGAGAAAAAAAAATTAAATAATTTAATATAAAATGATTAAATATTTAATTAAAAAAATAAATTTATTAATTAATAAATTTTAAAAAATTAATCGAAAATAATAATTTTTATCATTGCAAGTCCCACGAACGCCAAGGCAAGGCAAGGCAAGGCAAGGCAAGGCGACGCGACTCGCTTTAAGAAAGAGCGTTTCTAAATTCTGAAGCGATTTATTAAAACACAACGTCTTCTACTCAGTTACTATCCTTTTCTAGGTTGTATATGTGAGTGTGCGTGATATACACGCGCTCACATATGCAGCGCTTAGGCACCGTCGCGCCATAAAAAAGTAGCGTAAGATGCGTCTAGAAAGGTGCCTATGTTGAAGGGTGAATAATGTGGTGAATAAAATGATGCCAACTCTAGAACCCCCACACGTGTGTGTACTCCATACGCAAGTACCAATGAATACAAAGGGGCATCACGAGGCGGGCGAAGAAAGGCACCATCACCACCATCACCCGTCTAGTCATGGTAAAAGTGTAAAAGTGCAAAAAAGTGCTGGACGTGATCTGGAACCTCCACGTGGTGTCCGGTGGGAAATTCTGGCTTCTCTTTTGCAGCAGCAGCAGCAGCAGCAGCAGCAGCAAAAGAGAAAAAAAGAATTTGCAAATACCAGATCGTGAAATGGGAAGCTGCGTGAAAAGACCCACATATAAAAGTGAGTGTTGGCGTCACAAGGGCCAATAAATAAACTAGTGTGACGAACCACTACTTTAAAGCGTAAAGAAAAACACTGCCGTCGGTCTCGCCGCTCTTTCTTCCTTTGTCTCGGCGTGTGTCGGTGTCGATGCGTGGTGCATCATAAATAAGGCCAATCTTAATCGTCCTAAGTCGGCACCTTAAAAGGGCTATTGCCTGCTATTTGTCAGTTCGGCGGCGGCGGCGGCAAGGTACAGGCCACAAAACACGCCACCGCCGTCCCGTCCAAAACTGAACATTTAGGCAACAACCAGTCGTAAAATAGCTCGACGAAAGATGCGTCTAAAAT
>CAXIVU010000170.1:22500-25000 GCA_964035795.1 Pterobdella sp. o SKG-2022
GCGGTGATGATGATGATGATGATGATGATGATGATGATGATTTTAGTCTTATGAAAAGTCGAAATAGAAAAAATTTATAAAATTTAATTGAAAATTAAAATTAAATTTAAAATATTAATCGAAAAAGTGTGAGAAAAAAAAATTAAATAATTTAATATAAAATGATTAAATATTTAATTAAAAAAATAAATTTATTAATTAATAAATTTTAAAAAATTAATCGAAAATAATAATTTTATCATTGCAAGTCCCACGAACGCCAAGGCAAGGCAAGGCAAGGCAAGGCAAGGCGACGCGACTCGCTTTAAGAAAGAGCGTTTCTAAATTCTGAAGCGATTTATTAAAACACAACGTCTTCTACTCAGTTACTATCCTTTTCTAGGTTGTATATGTGAGTGTGCGTGATATACACGCGCTCACATATGCAGCGCTTAGGCACCGTCGCGCCATAAAAAAGTAGCGTAAGATGCGTCTAGAAAGGTGCCTATGTTGAAGGGTGAATAATGTGGTGAATAAAATGATGCCAACTCTAGAACCCCCACACGTGTGTGTACTCCATACGCAAGTACCAATGAATACAAAGGGGCATCACGAGGCGGGCGAAGAAAGGCACCATCACCACCATCACCCGTCTAGTCATGGTAAAAGTGTAAAAGTGCAAAAAAGTGCTGGACGTGATCTGGAACCTCCACGTGGTGTCCGGTGGGAAATTCTGGCTTCTCTTTTTGCAGCAGCAGCAGCAGCAGCAGCAGCAGCAAAAGAGAAAAAAAGAATTTGCAAATACCAGATCGTGAAATGGGAAGCTGCGTGAAAGACCCACATATAAAAGTGAGTGTTGGCGTCACAAGGGCCAATAAATAAACTAGTGTGACGAACCACTACTTTAAAGCGTAAAGAAAAACACTGCCGTCGGTCTCGCCGCTCTTTCTTCCTTTGTCTCGGCGTGTGTCGGTGTCGATGCGTGGTGCATCATAAATAAGGCCAATCTTAATCGTCCTAAGTCGGCACCTTAAAAGGGCTATTGCCTGCTATTTGTCAGTTCGGCGGCGGCGGCGGCAAGGTACAGGCCACAAAACACGCCACCGCCGTCCCGTCCAAAACTGAACATTTAGGCAACAACCAGTCGTAAAATAGCTCGACGAAAGATGCGTCTAAAATCGCATCTTTCAGTCCCAAATTTCTAAATTTTTCGGCTCGCTGCCGCGAGCCGCCAGGGGAAAGGATCACTATACTGACTTTCAAACCCGCGTCCAAAACCGGCCACTTCGTATGCAAAACGCTTCATAATTGTAAAGCGTTTTGCAAAAAAGTGCAATTTTACAATTTACAAGTTACAATTCTAAAGCGTTTTGCATTTTTTCAAATTTTTAGGCACCTTACCCCACATCCTTAGACGCATCCTTGCCAGTGTCTCATACTATTTCATCCCTTCGGCCACATACGCCGCCACTTGCGGCAGAGTCATTTCCATCTATCAATGCGTCCACTGTCTGTGTCTGTGTCAATCGCTTCAGTCAGCAGCCGCGTATAATCGAGATCTATTGCAGCATCGTGCCTTATTTTCACAAAACTTCAACAAAAACGCTCACTCACCTTATCAATATCAATATCAATGGGCAAACAAGTCATTCTTCTCACATATTCAAACTCCATCTCTTCTAAGCAACAACGCATTGGCAAAGTTATCGTCGAACCGTCAGCCTAAATTTCACTCAAAATTTGACCACACGATGCGTCTCACATTCCAATGAGACTTAGTCGTAGGTTACACGCAGTCACACGCAGTCACACCCAGTCACACGCAGTCACACGCAGTCACACCCAGTCACACCCAGTCACACGCAGTCACACGCAGTCACACGCAGTCACACCCAGTCACACCCAGTCACACCCAGTCACACGCAGTCACACACACGTTGGCAATACTTCGTGTATGATCTGCGTGTTTTTCAGACAATGGAATATTGGGCCTTGTTACGCCCGCGAAAGAAATCGAGAGACTGTTGGGTGCCTGGTTAGAGTATCGAATGGCTAGAGACGGCTTGGCATTTGCAAGTAAGTATGTATGCGCCTGGCGGGGTGTGGCGCAATGTGGTGGGCGGCGAGTGTCAGCGGCAGTAGGGCTTCATTTAATAATAGTAATAACAATAATCAAATAGATGGCGAAGAATGTTCGTCTATAGCGAACAAATCTTCGAGTCAAGAGGCTTAGTCTCAACAGATCGCAGAGGAATACTGCTCTACTGAGTACAACACCCCGACTCAAAACTAGGTCGTCTACGAATGATTTGGCACCGCCACATCGGCTAAAATAAATGGTATTTTTAAAGCACTCGCACGCACAGTAAACGTACGAAAAGAGCTTTTTGCTGTGGCTTAACCACCTCCGAAGCCGAAAAACCGGTCGTCCGGAGAGTATTGGCGCCTTTCGACGCGGCGGCACAAACAATATCGTTGTATATTTGGAAAGGATTCTGACTTAGAGGCGTTCAGTCATAAT
>CAXIVU010000171.1:5000-7500 GCA_964035795.1 Pterobdella sp. o SKG-2022
CACTCCAGTTTACACCCTAGGAAAGGTAACAAACTGAGTAGAGGACGTTTTGTTTTGATAAAACGCTTCAGAAATTTTTTCAAAAAATTTTTTACGAAAAAAAGTTATTTTGGGCACCGTCGGTGCCTATAACGCGTGCGTAGACGCGCTGTATGTATATAGCAGCGTCGCGCGTAATGCAGCGCGTCGGCTGCAGCCAGCGTAAGTAGCTAGGGGCGGCGGCGCGTTAATCGAGTGTGAATCGAAATAGAGAGTAAAATTGGGTGCAATGTAAGTAACTGAGTAGAGGACGTTATCTTTATGCAAAACGCTTCAGAAATAGTCGGCACTTAGTCGAGATTTTGATCGAAAATGACTTTTTTTTTTTAGTTGATTTTTTTTCACTAAATTACTTTTAAAACATATGTAGAATATAATTTTTGATAAAAAAAGTTTTTTTCATCATTTTTCACTTAATTCGATAAAATAAATGAAATTTATTCTAAAATGAATTACTTCGATTCGTATACATTTGTGATTGAGTAAACGACTAAATTTAATTAATAATCATCTATTTAATGAGAAAAAAAATTTTTTTTAAATTTATTTTAAAAATAATCGAAAAATAAATATATATATATATATTTATATATTTTGAGCGTTTTTAAAATGTCACAATAAAGTATTGTAACATTTAAATTTGATTTTAGTTAATTTAAAAAAAAAAACCATTACCACGTGTATGCTCATTGTTCTAGTAGGGGCGCGAACTGGTGGTTATGATAATGATCTTCGTGTGTGCACGCGTGTTGCACGGCCGCGGCGGTGATGATGATGATGATGATGATGATGATGATGATGATTTTAGTCTTATGAAAAGTCGAAATAGAAAAAATTTATAAAATTTAATTGAAAATTAAAATTAAATTTAAAATATTAATCGAAAAAGTGTGAGAAAAAAAAATTAAATAATTTAATATAAAATGATTAAATATTTAATTAAAAAAATAAATTTATTAATTAATAAATTTTAAAAAATTAATCGAAAATAATAATTTTATCATTGCAAGTCCCACGAACGCCAAGGCAAGGCAAGGCAAGGCAAGGCAAGGCGACGCGACTCGCTTTAAGAAAGAGCGTTTCTAAATTCTGAAGCGATTTATTAAAACACAACGTCTTCTACTCAGTTACTATCCTTTTCTAGGTTGTATATGTGAGTGTGCGTGATATACACGCGCTCACATATGCAGCGCTTAGGCACCGTCGCGCCATAAAAAAGTAGCGTAAGATGCGTCTAGAAAGGTGCCTATGTTGAAGGGTGAATAATGTGGTGAATAAAATGATGCCAACTCTAGAACCCCCACACGTGTGTGTACTCCATACGCAAGTACCAATGAATACAAAGGGGCATCACGAGGCGGGCGAAGAAAGGCACCATCACCACCATCACCCGTCTAGTCATGGTAAAAGTGTAAAAGTGCAAAAAAGTGCTGGACGTGATCTGGAACCTCCACGTGGTGTCCGGTGGGAAATTCTGGCTTCTCTTTTTGCAGCAGCAGCAGCAGCAGCAGCAGCAGCAAAAGAGAAAAAAAGAATTTGCAAATACCAGATCGTGAAATGGGAAGCTGCGTGAAAAGACCCACATATAAAAGTGAGTGTTGGCGTCACAAGGGCCAATAAATAAACTAGTGTGACGAACCACTACTTTAAAGCGTAAAGAAAAACACTGCCGTCGGTCTCGCCGCTCTTTCTTCCTTTGTCTCGGCGTGTGTCGGTGTCGATGCGTGGTGCATCATAAATAAGGCCAATCTTAATCGTCCTAAGTCGGCACCTTAAAAGGGCTATTGCCTGCTATTTGTCAGTTCGGCGGCGGCGGCGGCAAGGTACAGGCCACAAAACACGCCACCGCCGTCCCGTCCAAAACTGAACATTTAGGCAACAACCAGTCGTAAAATAGCTCGACGAAAGATGCGTCTAAAATCGCATCTTTCAGTCCCAAATTTCTAAATTTTTCGGCTCGCTGCCGCGAGCCGCCAGGGGAAAAGGATCACTATACTGACTTTCAAACCCGCGTCCAAAACCGGCCACTTCGTATGCAAAACGCTTCATAATTGTAAAGCGTTTTGCAAAAAAGTGCAATTTTACAATTTACAAGTTACAATTCTAAAGCGTTTTGCATTTTTTCAAATTTTTAGGCACCTTACCCCACATCCTTAGACGCATCCTTGCCAGTGTCTCATACTATTTCATCCCTTCGGCCACATACGCCGCCACTTGCGGCAGAGTCATTTCCATCTATCAATGCGTCCACTGTCTGTGTCTGTGTCAATCGCTTCAGTCAGCAGCCGCGTATAATCGAGATCTATTGCAGCATCGTGCCTTATTTTCACAAAACTTCAACAAAAACGCTCACTCACCTTATCAATATCAATATCAATGGGCAAACAAGTCATTCTTCTCACATATTCAAACTCCATCTCTTCTAAGCAACAACGCATTGGCAAAGTTATCGTCGAACCGT
>CAXIVU010000172.1:7500-10000 GCA_964035795.1 Pterobdella sp. o SKG-2022
TCTATTGGCGTCGCCGATTGCCGGATGCTAAAGAATCTCAGCCTAGCGTCGCACTCGTAGCCATTCGTACGTTCATAGCCTACCAAAAGACCACGTACGACAAACTTGTCGGACAAAAGATGTCGAGTCGGTGAAAAAAATTAAATTTTTTCACCGCCCTACTTTTGCACTCCAGTTTACACCCTAGGAAAGGTAACAAACTGAGTAGAGGACGTTTTGTTTTGATAAAACGCTTCAGAAATTTTTTCAAAAAATTTTTTACGAAAAAAAGTTATTTTGGGCACCGTCGGTGCCTATAACGCGTGCGTAGACGCGCTGTATGTATATAGCAGCGTCGCGCGTAATGCAGCGCGTCGGCTGCAGCCAGCGTAAGTAGCTAGGGGCGGCGGCGCGTTAATCGAGTGTGAATCGAAATAGAGAGTAAAATTGGGTGCAATGTAAGTAACTGAGTAGAGGACGTTATCTTTATGCAAAACGCTTCAGAAATAGTCGGCACTTAGTCGAGATTTTGATCGAAAATGACTTTTTTTTTTTAGTTGATTTTTTTTCACTAAATTACTTTTAAAACATATGTAGAATATAATTTTTGATAAAAAAAGTTTTTTTCATCATTTTTCACTTAATTCGATAAAATAAATGAAATTTATTCTAAAATGAATTACTTCGATTCGTATACATTTGTGATTGAGTAAACGACTAAATTTAATTAATAATCATCTATTTAATGAGAAAAAAAATTTTTTTTAAATTTATTTTAAAAATAATCGAAAAATAAATATATATATATATATTTATATATTTTGAGCGTTTTTAAAATGTCACAATAAAGTATTGTAACATTTAAATTTGATTTTAGTTAATTTAAAAAAAAAAACCATTACCACGTGTATGCTCATTGTTCTAGTAGGGGCGCGAACTGGTGGTTATGATAATGATCTTCGTGTGTGCACGCGTGTTGCACGGCCGCGGCGGTGATGATGATGATGATGATGATGATGATGATGATGATTTTAGTCTTATGAAAAGTCGAAATAGAAAAAATTTATAAAATTTAATTGAAAATTAAAATTAAATTTAAAATATTAATCGAAAAAGTGTGAGAAAAAAAAATTAAATAATTTAATATAAAATGATTAAATATTTAATTAAAAAAATAAATTTATTAATTAATAAATTTTAAAAAATTAATCGAAAATAATAATTTTATCATTGCAAGTCCCACGAACGCCAAGGCAAGGCAAGGCAAGGCAAGGCAAGGCGACGCGACTCGCTTTAAGAAAGAGCGTTTCTAAATTCTGAAGCGATTTATTAAAACACAACGTCTTCTACTCAGTTACTATCCTTTTCTAGGTTGTATATGTGAGTGTGCGTGATATACACGCGCTCACATATGCAGCGCTTAGGCACCGTCGCGCCATAAAAAAGTAGCGTAAGATGCGTCTAGAAAGGTGCCTATGTTGAAGGGTGAATAATGTGGTGAATAAAATGATGCCAACTCTAGAACCCCCACACGTGTGTGTACTCCATACGCAAGTACCAATGAATACAAAGGGGCATCACGAGGCGGGCGAAGAAAGGCACCATCACCACCATCACCCGTCTAGTCATGGTAAAAGTGTAAAAGTGCAAAAAAGTGCTGGACGTGATCTGGAACCTCCACGTGGTGTCCGGTGGGAAATTCTGGCTTCTCTTTTTGCAGCAGCAGCAGCAGCAGCAGCAGCAGCAAAAGAGAAAAAAAGAATTTGCAAATACCAGATCGTGAAATGGGAAGCTGCGTGAAAAGACCCACATATAAAAGTGAGTGTTGGCGTCACAAGGGCCAATAAATAAACTAGTGTGACGAACCACTACTTTAAAGCGTAAAGAAAAACACTGCCGTCGGTCTCGCCGCTCTTTCTTCCTTTGTCTCGGCGTGTGTCGGTGTCGATGCGTGGTGCATCATAAATAAGGCCAATCTTAATCGTCCTAAGTCGGCACCTTAAAAGGGCTATTGCCTGCTATTTGTCAGTTCGGCGGCGGCGGCGGCAAGGTACAGGCCACAAAACACGCCACCGCCGTCCCGTCCAAAACTGAACATTTAGGCAACAACCAGTCGTAAAATAGCTCGACGAAAGATGCGTCTAAAATCGCATCTTTCAGTCCCAAATTTCTAAATTTTTCGGCTCGCTGCCGCGAGCCGCCAGGGGAAAAGGATCACTATACTGACTTTCAAACCCGCGTCCAAAACCGGCCACTTCGTATGCAAAACGCTTCATAATTGTAAAGCGTTTTGCAAAAAAGTGCAATTTTACAATTTACAAGTTACAATTCTAAAGCGTTTTGCATTTTTTCAAATTTTTAGGCACCTTACCCCACATCCTTAGACGCATCCTTGCCAGTGTCTCATACTATTTCATCCCTTCGGCCACATACGCCGCCACTTGCGGCAGAGTCATTTCCATCTATCAATGCGTCCACTGTCTGTGTCTGTGTCAATCGCTTCAGTCAGCAGCCGCGTATA
>CAXIVU010000172.1:17500-19892 GCA_964035795.1 Pterobdella sp. o SKG-2022
CACTCACTCACTCACTTTAGCACTCTTTGCCATTCGACCAAATTCGACCGTCGTTTTGGCAGCCCTTATCGCCTTTAATGAACGCTTCAACTGGACACCCACAACTTTTAGCTAGACAACGCTATAAAACGTGCCTGAAAAAAGCGTGATTTAACGGTGCAAAAGCGTCGGCGAAGACGACCACGAAGACGAAGAAGCGAAGGCGGTGACGGCAGAGAGGCTAGTGTGTGTGTGTGTGTGTGTGTGTGTGTAAGGCGCGAAAGCAATTAGGCGACGACTATCGCCATAGTTTCGAATTGAATCGAATCGAATCGAAAATGTATAACCTCGACGATTTCAGTCCGAAATCGAGTGATTTTTTGCGAGCGCTTTTTTGCTTTTACGCTTTTCGCCCTATACGCCGGCAAGGTGTAAACGGGCATAAAAGACGCAGCAAGTAGCACGATATCGCTTCGTTCATGGTGCATTTTGTTATGCCTTTGGCGGAAACAAAATTGCTGATCTGTCTGTCATTTTATAGTCGTTTTAGGACTACATTCGCGTTCAATTTGGACCCGTAGACGCTTGGGCGCCTTTTGATGGTATCTATTGGCGTCGCCGATTGCCGGATGCTAAAGAATCTCAGCCTAGCGTCGCACTCGTAGCCATTCGTACGTTCATAGCCTACCAAAAGACCACGTACGGCAAACTTGTCGGACAAAAGATGTCGAGTCGGTGAAAAAAATTAAATTTTTTCACCGCCCTACTTTTGCACTCCAGTTTACACCCTAGGAAAGGTAACAAACTGAGTAGAGGACGTTTTGTTTTGATAAAACGCTTCAGAAATTTTTTCAAAAAATTTTTTACGAAAAAAAGTTATTTTGGGCACCGTCGGTGCCTATAACGCGTGCGTAGACGCGCTGTATGTATATAGCAGCGTCGCGCGTAATGCAGCGCGTCGGCTGCAGCCAGCGTAAGTAGCTAGGGGCGGCGGCGCGTTAATCGAGTGTGAATCGAAATAGAGAGTAAAATTGGGTGCAATGTAAGTAACTGAGTAGAGGACGTTATCTTTATGCAAAACGCTTCAGAAATAGTCGGCACTTAGTCGAGATTTTGATCGAAAATGACTTTTTTTTTTTAGTTGATTTTTTTTCACTAAATTACTTTTAAAACATATGTAGAATATAATTTTTGATAAAAAAAGTTTTTTTCATCATTTTTCACTTAATTCGATAAAATAAATGAAATTTATTCTAAAATGAATTACTTCGATTCGTATACATTTGTGATTGAGTAAACGACTAAATTTAATTAATAATCATCTATTTAATGAGAAAAAAAATTTTTTTTAAATTTATTTTAAAAATAATCGAAAAATAAATATATATATATATATTTATATATTTTGAGCGTTTTTAAAATGTCACAATAAAGTATTGTAACATTTAAATTTGATTTTAGTTAATTTAAAAAAAAAAACCATTACCACGTGTATGCTCATTGTTCTAGTAGGGGCGCGAACTGGTGGTTATGATAATGATCTTCGTGTGTGCACGCGTGTTGCACGGCCGCGGCGGTGATGATGATGATGATGATGATGATGATGATGATGATTTTAGTCTTATGAAAAGTCGAAATAGAAAAAATTTATAAAATTTAATTGAAAATTAAAATTAAATTTAAAATATTAATCGAAAAAGTGTGAGAAAAAAAAATTAAATAATTTAATATAAAATGATTAAATATTTAATTAAAAAAATAAATTTATTAATTAATAAATTTTAAAAAATTAATCGAAAATAATAATTTTATCATTGCAAGTCCCACGAACGCCAAGGCAAGGCAAGGCAAGGCAAGGCAAGGCGACGCGACTCGCTTTAAGAAAGAGCGTTTCTAAATTCTGAAGCGATTTATTAAACACAACGTCTTCTACTCAGTTACTATCCTTTTCTAGGTTGTATATGTGAGTGTGCGTGATATACACGCGCTCACATATGCAGCGCTTAGGCACCGTCGCGCCATAAAAAAGTAGCGTAAGATGCGTCTAGAAAGGTGCCTATGTTGAAGGGTGAATAATGTGGTGAATAAAATGATGCCAACTCTAGAACCCCCACACGTGTGTGTACTCCATACGCAAGTACCAATGAATACAAAGGGGCATCACGAGGCGGGCGAAGAAAGGCACCATCACCACCATCACCCGTCTAGTCATGGTAAAAGTGTAAAAGTGCAAAAAAGTGCTGGACGTGATCTGGAACCTCCACGTGGTGTCCGGTGGGAAATTCTGGCTTCTCTTTTTGCAGCAGCAGCAGCAGCAGCAGCAGCAGCAAAAGAGAAAAAAAGAATTTGCAAATACCAGATCGTGAAATGGGAAGCTGCGTGAAAAGACCCACATATAAAAGTGAGTGTTGGC
>CAXIVU010000173.1:5000-7500 GCA_964035795.1 Pterobdella sp. o SKG-2022
CTAAGGATGTGGGGTAAGGTGCCTAAAAATTTGAAAAAATGCAAAACGCTTTAGAATTGTAACTTGTAAATTGTAAAATTGCACTTTTTTGCAAAACGCTTTACAATTATGAAGCGTTTTGCATACGAAGTGGCCGGTTTTGGACGCGGGTTTGAAAGTCAGTATAGTGATCCTTTTCCCCTGGCGGCTCGCGGCAGCGAGCCGAAAAATTTAGAAATTTGGGACTGAAAGATGCGATTTTAGACGCATCTTTCGTCGAGCTATTTTACGACTGGTTGTTGCCTAAATGTTCAGTTTTGGACGGGACGGCGGTGGCGTGTTTTGTGGCCTGTACCTTGCCGCCGCCGCCGCCGAACTGACAAATAGCAGGCAATAGCCCTTTTAAGGTGCCGACTTAGGACGATTAAGATTGGCCTTATTTATGATGCACCACGCATCGACACCGACACACGCCGAGACAAAGGAAGAAAGAGCGGCGAGACCGACGGCAGTGTTTTTCTTTACGCTTTAAAGTAGTGGTTCGTCACACTAGTTTATTTATTGGCCCTTGTGACGCCAACACTCACTTTTATATGTGGGTCTTTTCACGCAGCTTCCCATTTCACGATCTGGTATTTGCAAATTCTTTTTTTCTCTTTTGCTGCTGCTGCTGCTGCTGCTGCTGCTGCAAAAAGAGAAGCCAGAATTTCCCACCGGACACCACGTGGAGGTTCCAGATCACGTCCAGCACTTTTTTGCACTTTTACACTTTTACCATGACTAGACGGGTGATGGTGGTGATGGTGCCTTTCTTCGCCCGCCTCGTGATGCCCCTTTGTATTCATTGGTACTTGCGTATGGAGTACACACACGTGTGGGGGTTCTAGAGTTGGCATCATTTTATTCACCACATTATTCACCCTTCAACATAGGCACCTTTCTAGACGCATCTTACGCTACTTTTTTATGGCGCGACGGTGCCTAAGCGCTGCATATGTGAGCGCGTGTATATCACGCACACTCACATATACAACCTAGAAAAGGATAGTAACTGAGTAGAAGACGTTGTGTTTTAATAAATCGCTTCAGAATTTAGAAACGCTCTTTCTTAAAGCGAGTCGCGTCGCCTTGCCTTGCCTTGCCTTGCCTTGCCTTGGCGTTCGTGGGACTTGCAATGATAAAATTATTATTTTCGATTAATTTTTTAAAATTTATTAATTAATAAATTTATTTTTTTAATTAAATATTTAATCATTTTATATTAAATTATTTAATTTTTTTTTCTCACACTTTTTCGATTAATATTTTAAATTTAATTTTAATTTTCAATTAAATTTTATAAATTTTTTCTATTTCGACTTTTCATAAGACTAAAATCATCATCATCATCATCATCATCATCATCATCATCACCGCCGCGGCCGTGCAACACGCGTGCACACACGAAGATCATTATCATAACCACCAGTTCGCGCCCCTACTAGAACAATGAGCATACACGTGGTAATGGTTTTTTTTTTTAAATTAACTAAAATCAAATTTAAATGTTACAATACTTTATTGTGACATTTTAAAAACGCTCAAAATATATAAATATATATATATATATTTATTTTTCGATTATTTTTAAAATAAATTTAAAAAAAATTTTTTTTCTCATTAAATAGATGATTATTAATTAAATTTAGTCGTTTACTCAATCACAAATGTATACGAATCGAAGTAATTCATTTTAGAATAAATTTCATTTATTTTATCGAATTAAGTGAAAAATGATGAAAAAAACTTTTTTTATCAAAAATTATATTCTACATATGTTTTAAAAGTAATTTAGTGAAAAAAAATCAACTAAAAAAAAAAAGTCATTTTCGATCAAAATCTCGACTAAGTGCCGACTATTTCTGAAGCGTTTTGCATAAAGATAACGTCCTCTACTCAGTTACTTACATTGCACCCAATTTTACTCTCTATTTCGATTCACACTCGATTAACGCGCCGCCGCCCCTAGCTACTTACGCTGGCTGCAGCCGACGCGCTGCATTACGCGCGACGCTGCTATATACATACAGCGCGTCTACGCACGCGTTATAGGCACCGACGGTGCCCAAAATAACTTTTTTTCGTAAAAAATTTTTTGAAAAAATTTCTGAAGCGTTTTATCAAAACAAAACGTCCTCTACTCAGTTTGTTACCTTTCCTAGGGTGTAAACTGGAGTGCAAAAGTAGGGCGGTGAAAAAATTTAATTTTTTTCACCGACTCGACATCTTTTGTCCGACAAGTTTGCCGTACGTGGTCTTTTGGTAGGCTATGAACGTACGAATGGCTACGAGTGCGACGCTAGGCTGAGATTCTTTAGCATCCGGCAATCGGCGACGCCAATAGATACCATCAAAAGGCGCCCAAGCGTCTACGGGTCCAAATTGAACGCGAATGTAGTCCTAAAACGACTATAAAATGACAGACAGATCAGCAATTTTGTTTCCGCCAAAGGCATAACAAAATGCACCATGAACGAAGCGA
>CAXIVU010000173.1:15000-17730 GCA_964035795.1 Pterobdella sp. o SKG-2022
GTAACAAGGCCCAATATTCCATTGTCTGAAAAACACGCAGATCATACACGAAGTATTGCCAACGTGTGTGTGACTGCGTGTGACTGGGTGTGACTGGGTGTGACTGGGTGTGACTGCGTGTGACTGCGTGTGACTGCGTGTGACTGGGTGTGACTGGGTGTGACTGCGTGTGACTGCGTGTGACTGGGTGTGACTGCGTGTGACTGCGTGTAACCTACGACTAAGTCTCATTGGAATGTGAGACGCATCGTGTGGTCAAATTTTGAGTGAAATTTAGGCTGACGGTTCGACGATAACTTTGCCAATGCGTTGTTGCTTAGAAGAGATGGAGTTTGAATATGTGAGAAGAATGACTTGTTTGCCCATTGATATTGATATTGATAAGGTGAGTGAGCGTTTTTGTTGAAGTTTTGTGAAAATAAGGCACGATGCTGCAATAGATCTCGATTATACGCGGCTGCTGACTGAAGCGATTGACACAGACACAGACAGTGGACGCATTGATAGATGGAAATGACTCTGCCGCAAGTGGCGGCGTATGTGGCCGAAGGGATGAAATAGTATGAGACACTGGCAAGGATGCGTCTAAGGATGTGGGGTAAGGTGCCTAAAAATTTGAAAAAATGCAAAACGCTTTAGAATTGTAACTTGTAAATTGTAAAATTGCACTTTTTTGCAAAACGCTTTACAATTATGAAGCGTTTTGCATACGAAGTGGCCGGTTTTGGACGCGGGTTTGAAAGTCAGTATAGTGATCCTTTTCCCCTGGCGGCTCGCGGCAGCGAGCCGAAAAATTTAGAAATTTGGGACTGAAAGATGCGATTTTAGACGCATCTTTCGTCGAGCTATTTTACGACTGGTTGTTGCCTAAATGTTCAGTTTTGGACGGGACGGCGGTGGCGTGTTTTGTGGCCTGTACCTTGCCGCCGCCGCCGCCGAACTGACAAATAGCAGGCAATAGCCCTTTTAAGGTGCCGACTTAGGACGATTAAGATTGGCCTTATTTATGATGCACCACGCATCGACACCGACACACGCCGAGACAAAGGAAGAAAGAGCGGCGAGACCGACGGCAGTGTTTTTCTTTACGCTTTAAAGTAGTGGTTCGTCACACTAGTTTATTTATTGGCCCTTGTGACGCCAACACTCACTTTTATATGTGGGTCTTTTCACGCAGCTTCCCATTTCACGATCTGGTATTTGCAAATTCTTTTTTTCTCTTTTGCTGCTGCTGCTGCTGCTGCTGCTGCTGCAAAAAGAGAAGCCAGAATTTCCCACCGGACACCACGTGGAGGTTCCAGATCACGTCCAGCACTTTTTTGCACTTTTACACTTTTACCATGACTAGACGGGTGATGGTGGTGATGGTGCCTTTCTTCGCCCGCCTCGTGATGCCCCTTTGTATTCATTGGTACTTGCGTATGGAGTACACACACGTGTGGGGGTTCTAGAGTTGGCATCATTTTATTCACCACATTATTCACCCTTCAACATAGGCACCTTTCTAGACGCATCTTACGCTACTTTTTTATGGCGCGACGGTGCCTAAGCGCTGCATATGTGAGCGCGTGTATATCACGCACACTCACATATACAACCTAGAAAAGGATAGTAACTGAGTAGAAGACGTTGTGTTTTAATAAATCGCTTCAGAATTTAGAAACGCTCTTTCTTAAAGCGAGTCGCGTCGCCTTGCCTTGCCTTGCCTTGCCTTGCCTTGGCGTTCGTGGGACTTGCAATGATAAAATTATTATTTTCGATTAATTTTTTAAAATTTATTAATTAATAAATTTATTTTTTTAATTAAATATTTAATCATTTTATATTAAATTATTTAATTTTTTTTTCTCACACTTTTTCGATTAATATTTTAAATTTAATTTTAATTTTCAATTAAATTTTATAAATTTTTTCTATTTCGACTTTTCATAAGACTAAAATCATCATCATCATCATCATCATCATCATCATCATCACCGCCGCGGCCGTGCAACACGCGTGCACACACGAAGATCATTATCATAACCACCAGTTCGCGCCCCTACTAGAACAATGAGCATACACGTGGTAATGGTTTTTTTTTTTAAATTAACTAAAATCAAATTTAAATGTTACAATACTTTATTGTGACATTTTAAAAACGCTCAAAATATATAAATATATATATATATATTTATTTTTCGATTATTTTTAAAATAAATTTAAAAAAAATTTTTTTTCTCATTAAATAGATGATTATTAATTAAATTTAGTCGTTTACTCAATCACAAATGTATACGAATCGAAGTAATTCATTTTAGAATAAATTTCATTTATTTTATCGAATTAAGTGAAAAATGATGAAAAAAACTTTTTTTATCAAAAATTATATTCTACATATGTTTTAAAAGTAATTTAGTGAAAAAAAATCAACTAAAAAAAAAAAGTCATTTTCGATCAAAATCTCGACTAAGTGCCGACTATTTCTGAAGCGTTTTGCATAAAGATAACGTCCTCTACTCAGTTACTTACATTGCACCCAATTTTACTCTCTATTTCGATTCACACTCGATTAACGCGCCGCCGCCCCTAGCTACTTACGCTGGCTGCAGCCGACGCGCTGCATTACGCGCGACGCTGCTATATACATACAGCGCGTCTACGCACGCGTTATAGGCACCGACGGTGCCCAAAATAACTTTTTTTCGTAAAAAATTTTTTGAAAAAATTTCTGAAGCGTTTTATCAAAAC
>CAXIVU010000174.1:0-2500 GCA_964035795.1 Pterobdella sp. o SKG-2022
AACCCTGATTCCCCGTTACCCGTTACAACCATGGTAAGCATATCACATACCATCGAAAGTTGATAGGGCACACACTTGAATGATCCGTCGCCGACGCTAGGTCGTGCGATCAGCTGTAATTTATTCAGAGTCACCAAAATTGACGAGCCGTGAGACTCGATTGATTTTGATCTAATAAACGCGCCCTTTCCGTAAGGTCGGAGCTTTAGTGCATGTATTAGCTCTAGAATTACCACAGTTATCCAAGTAAATTTTTACGATCAAATAAATCATGGGTGGCCTAATGAGCCATTCGCAGCTTCACTATTTTAAAGTTTGTGCTTAGACATGCATGGCTTAATCTTTGAGACAAGCATATAACTACTGGCAGGATCAACCAGGTAATACACGACGACGACGATTAGCACGATTGGCCATCGAGACTATGGGAATAGAGGCGCGGCGCGTCTAAAAGCTTCATTAAGGCCTATGTCACTCACTCACTCACTCACTCACTTTAGCACTCTTTGCCATTCGACCAAATTCGACCGTCGTTTTGGCAGCCCTTATCGCCTTTAATGAACGCTTCAACTGGACACCCACAACTTTTAGCTAGACAACGCTATAAAACGTGCCTGAAAAAAGCGTGATTTAACGGTGCAAAAGCGTCGGCGAAGACGACCACGAAGACGAAGAAGCGAAGGCGGTGACGGCAGAGAGGCTAGTGTGTGTGTGTGTGTGTGTGTGTGTGTAAGGCGCGAAAGCAATTAGGCGACGACTATCGCCATAGTTTCGAATTGAATCGAATCGAATCGAAAATGTATAACCTCGACGATTTCAGTCCGAAATCGAGTGATTTTTTGCGAGCGCTTTTTTGCTTTTACGCTTTTCGCCCTATACGCCGGCAAGGTGTAAACGGGCATAAAAGACGCAGCAAGTAGCACGATATCGCTTCGTTCATGGTGCATTTTGTTATGCCTTTGGCGGAAACAAAATTGCTGATCTGTCTGTCATTTTATAGTCGTTTTAGGACTACATTCGCGTTCAATTTGGACCCGTAGACGCTTGGGCGCCTTTTGATGGTATCTATTGGCGTCGCCGATTGCCGGATGCTAAAGAATCTCAGCCTAGCGTCGCACTCGTAGCCATTCGTACGTTCATAGCCTACCAAAAGACCACGTACGGCAAACTTGTCGGACAAAAGATGTCGAGTCGGTGAAAAAAATTAAATTTTTTCACCGCCCTACTTTTGCACTCCAGTTTACACCCTAGGAAAGGTAACAAACTGAGTAGAGGACGTTTTGTTTTGATAAAACGCTTCAGAAATTTTTTCAAAAAATTTTTTACGAAAAAAAGTTATTTTGGGCACCGTCGGTGCCTATAACGCGTGCGTAGACGCGCTGTATGTATATAGCAGCGTCGCGCGTAATGCAGCGCGTCGGCTGCAGCCAGCGTAAGTAGCTAGGGGCGGCGGCGCGTTAATCGAGTGTGAATCGAAATAGAGAGTAAAATTGGGTGCAATGTAAGTAACTGAGTAGAGGACGTTATCTTTATGCAAAACGCTTCAGAAATAGTCGGCACTTAGTCGAGATTTTGATCGAAAATGACTTTTTTTTTTTAGTTGATTTTTTTTCACTAAATTACTTTTAAAACATATGTAGAATATAATTTTTGATAAAAAAAGTTTTTTTCATCATTTTTCACTTAATTCGATAAAATAAATGAAATTTATTCTAAAATGAATTACTTCGATTCGTATACATTTGTGATTGAGTAAACGACTAAATTTAATTAATAATCATCTATTTAATGAGAAAAAAAATTTTTTTTAAATTTATTTTAAAAATAATCGAAAAATAAATATATATATATATATTTATATATTTTGAGCGTTTTTAAAATGTCACAATAAAGTATTGTAACATTTAAATTTGATTTTAGTTAATTTAAAAAAAAAAACCATTACCACGTGTATGCTCATTGTTCTAGTAGGGGCGCGAACTGGTGGTTATGATAATGATCTTCGTGTGTGCACGCGTGTTGCACGGCCGCGGCGGTGATGATGATGATGATGATGATGATGATGATGATGATTTTAGTCTTATGAAAAGTCGAAATAGAAAAAATTTATAAAATTTAATTGAAAATTAAAATTAAATTTAAAATATTAATCGAAAAAGTGTGAGAAAAAAAAATTAAATAATTTAATATAAAATGATTAAATATTTAATTAAAAAAATAAATTTATTAATTAATAAATTTTAAAAAATTAATCGAAAATAATAATTTTATCATTGCAAGTCCCACGAACGCCAAGGCAAGGCAAGGCAAGGCAAGGCAAGGCGACGCGACTCGCTTTAAGAAAGAGCGTTTCTAAATTCTGAAGCGATTTATTAAAACACAACGTCTTCTACTCAGTTACTATCCTTTTCTAGGTTGTATATGTGAGTGTGCGTGATATACACGCGCTCACATATGCAGCGCTTAGGCACCGTCGCGCCATAAAAAAGTAGCGTAAGAT
>CAXIVU010000174.1:12500-15000 GCA_964035795.1 Pterobdella sp. o SKG-2022
TAGTTAATTTAAAAAAAAAACCATTACCACGTGTATGCTCATTGTTCTAGTAGGGGCGCGAACTGGTGGTTATGATAATGATCTTCGTGTGTGCACGCGTGTTGCACGGCCGCGGCGGTGATGATGATGATGATGATGATGATGATGATGATGATTTTAGTCTTATGAAAAGTCGAAATAGAAAAATTTATAAAATTTAATTGAAAATTAAAATTAAATTTAAAATATTAATCGAAAAAGTGTGAGAAAAAAAATTAAATTATTTAATATAAAATGATTAAATATTTAATTAAAAAAATAAATTTATTAATTAATAAATTTTAAAAAATAATCGAAAATAATAATTTTATCATTGCAAGTCCCACGAACGCCAAGGCAAGGCAAGGCAAGGCAAGGCAAGGCGACGCGACTCGCTTTAAGAAAGAGCGTTTCTAAATTCTGAAGCGATTTATTAAAACACAACGTCTTCTACTCAGTTACTATCCTTTTCTAGGTTGTATATGTGAGTGTGCGTGATATACACGCGCTCACATATGCAGCGCTTAGGCACCGTCGCGCCATAAAAAAGTAGCGTAAGATGCGTCTAGAAAGGTGCCTATGTTGAAGGGTGAATAATGTGGTGAATAAAATGATGCCAACTCTAGAACCCCCACACGTGTGTGTACTCCATACGCAAGTACCAATGAATACAAAGGGGCATCACGAGGCGGGCGAAGAAAGGCACCATCACCACCATCACCCGTCTAGTCATGGTAAAAGTGTAAAAGTGCAAAAAAGTGCTGGACGTGATCTGGAACCTCCACGTGGTGTCCGGTGGGAAATTCTGGCTTCTCTTTTTGCAGCAGCAGCAGCAGCAGCAGCAGCAGCAAAAGAGAAAAAAGAATTTGCAAATACCAGATCGTGAAATGGGAAGCTGCGTGAAAAGACCCACATATAAAAGTGAGTGTTGGCGTCACAAGGGCCAATAAATAAACTAGTGTGACGAACCACTACTTTAAAGCGTAAAGAAAAACACTGCCGTCGGTCTCGCCGCTCTTTCTTCCTTTGTCTCGGCGTGTGTCGGTGTCGATGCGTGGTGCATCATAAATAAGGCCAATCTTAATCGTCCTAAGTCGGCACCTTAAAAGGGCTATTGCCTGCTATTTGTCAGTTCGGCGGCGGCGGCGGCAAGGTACAGGCCACAAAACACGCCACCGCCGTCCCGTCCAAAACTGAACATTTAGGCAACAACCAGTCGTAAAATAGCTCGACGAAAGATGCGTCTAAAATCGCATCTTTCAGTCCCAAATTTCTAAATTTTTCGGCTCGCTGCCGCGAGCCGCCAGGGGAAAAAGGATCACTATACTGACTTTCAAACCCGCGTCCAAAACCGGCCACTTCGTATGCAAAACGCTTCCATAATTGTAAAGCGTTTTGCAAAAAAGTGCAATTTTACAATTTACAAGTTACAATTCTAAAGCGTTTTGCATTTTTTCAAATTTTTAGGCACCTTACCCCACATCCTTAGACGCATCCTTGCCAGTGTCTCATACTATTTCATCCCTTCGGCCACATACGCCGCCACTTGCGGCAGAGTCATTTCCATCTATCAATGCGTCCACTGTCTGTGTCTGTGTCAATCGCTTCAGTCAGCAGCCGCGTATAATCGAGATCTATTGCAGCATCGTGCCTTATTTTCACAAACTTCAACAAAAACGCTCACTCACCTTATCAATATCAATATCAATGGGCAAACAAGTCATTCTTCTCACATATTCAAACTCCATCTCTTCTAAGCAACAACGCATTGGCAAAGTTATCGTCGAACCGTCAGCCTAAATTCACTCAAAATTTGACACACGATGCGTCTCACATTCCAATGAGACTTAGTCGTAGGTTACACGCAGTCACACGCAGTCACACCCAGTCACACGCAGTCACACGCAGTCACACCCAGTCACACCCAGTCACACGCAGTCACACGCAGTCACACGCAGTCACACCCAGTCACACCCAGTCACACCCAGTCACACGCAGTCACACACACGTTGGCAATACTTCGTGTATGATCTGCGTGTTTTTCAGACAATGGAATATTGGGCCTTGTTACGCCCGCGAAAGAAATCGAGAGACTGTTGGGTGCCTGGTTAGAGTATCGAATGGCTAGAGACGGCTTGGCATTTGCAAGTAAGTATGTATGCGCCTGGCGGGGTGTGGCGCAATGTGGTGGGCGGCGAGTGTCAGCGGCAGTAGGGCTTCATTTAATAATAGTAATAACAATAATCAAATAGATGGCGAAGAATGTTCGTCTATAGCGAACAAATCTTCGAGTCAAGAGGCTTAGTCTCAACAGATCGCAGAGGAATACTGCTCTACTGAGTACAACACCCCGACTCAAAACTAGGTCGTCTACGAATGATTTGGCACCGCCACATCGGCTAAAAATAAATGGTATTTTTAAAGCACTCGCACGCACAGTAAACGTACGAAAAGAGCTTTTTGCTGTGGCTTAACCACCTCC
>CAXIVU010000175.1:7500-10000 GCA_964035795.1 Pterobdella sp. o SKG-2022
CTAAAGAATCTCAGCCTAGCGTCGCACTCGTAGCCATTCGTACGTTCATAGCCTACCAAAAGACCACGTACGGCAAACTTGTCGGACAAAAGATGTCGAGTCGGTGAAAAAAATTAAATTTTTTCACCGCCCTACTTTTGCACTCCAGTTTACACCCTAGGAAAGGTAACAAACTGAGTAGAGGACGTTTTGTTTTGATAAAACGCTTCAGAAATTTTTTCAAAAAATTTTTTACGAAAAAAAGTTATTTTGGGCACCGTCGGTGCCTATAACGCGTGCGTAGACGCGCTGTATGTATATAGCAGCGTCGCGCGTAATGCAGCGCGTCGGCTGCAGCCAGCGTAAGTAGCTAGGGGCGGCGGCGCGTTAATCGAGTGTGAATCGAAATAGAGAGTAAAATTGGGTGCAATGTAAGTAACTGAGTAGAGGACGTTATCTTTATGCAAAACGCTTCAGAAATAGTCGGCACTTAGTCGAGATTTTGATCGAAAATGACTTTTTTTTTTTAGTTGATTTTTTTTCACTAAATTACTTTTAAAACATATGTAGAATATAATTTTTGATAAAAAAAGTTTTTTTCATCATTTTTCACTTAATTCGATAAAATAAATGAAATTTATTCTAAAATGAATTACTTCGATTCGTATACATTTGTGATTGAGTAAACGACTAAATTTAATTAATAATCATCTATTTAATGAGAAAAAAAATTTTTTTTAAATTTATTTTAAAAATAATCGAAAAATAAATATATATATATATATTTATATATTTTGAGCGTTTTTAAAATGTCACAATAAAGTATTGTAACATTTAAATTTGATTTTAGTTAATTTAAAAAAAAAAACCATTACCACGTGTATGCTCATTGTTCTAGTAGGGGCGCGAACTGGTGGTTATGATAATGATCTTCGTGTGTGCACGCGTGTTGCACGGCCGCGGCGGTGATGATGATGATGATGATGATGATGATGATGATGATTTTAGTCTTATGAAAAGTCGAAATAGAAAAAATTTATAAAATTTAATTGAAAATTAAAATTAAATTTAAAATATTAATCGAAAAAGTGTGAGAAAAAAAAATTAAATAATTTAATATAAAATGATTAAATATTTAATTAAAAAAATAAATTTATTAATTAATAAATTTTAAAAAATTAATCGAAAATAATAATTTTATCATTGCAAGTCCCACGAACGCCAAGGCAAGGCAAGGCAAGGCAAGGCAAGGCGACGCGACTCGCTTTAAGAAAGAGCGTTTCTAAATTCTGAAGCGATTTATTAAAACACAACGTCTTCTACTCAGTTACTATCCTTTTCTAGGTTGTATATGTGAGTGTGCGTGATATACACGCGCTCACATATGCAGCGCTTAGGCACCGTCGCGCCATAAAAAAGTAGCGTAAGATGCGTCTAGAAAGGTGCCTATGTTGAAGGGTGAATAATGTGGTGAATAAAATGATGCCAACTCTAGAACCCCCACACGTGTGTGTACTCCATACGCAAGTACCAATGAATACAAAGGGGCATCACGAGGCGGGCGAAGAAAGGCACCATCACCACCATCACCCGTCTAGTCATGGTAAAAGTGTAAAAGTGCAAAAAAGTGCTGGACGTGATCTGGAACCTCCACGTGGTGTCCGGTGGGAAATTCTGGCTTCTCTTTTTGCAGCAGCAGCAGCAGCAGCAGCAGCAGCAAAAGAGAAAAAAAGAATTTGCAAATACCAGATCGTGAAATGGGAAGCTGCGTGAAAAGACCCACATATAAAAGTGAGTGTTGGCGTCACAAGGGCCAATAAATAAACTAGTGTGACGAACCACTACTTTAAAGCGTAAAGAAAAACACTGCCGTCGGTCTCGCCGCTCTTTCTTCCTTTGTCTCGGCGTGTGTCGGTGTCGATGCGTGGTGCATCATAAATAAGGCCAATCTTAATCGTCCTAAGTCGGCACCTTAAAAGGGCTATTGCCTGCTATTTGTCAGTTCGGCGGCGGCGGCGGCAAGGTACAGGCCACAAAACACGCCACCGCCGTCCCGTCCAAAACTGAACATTTAGGCAACAACCAGTCGTAAAATAGCTCGACGAAAGATGCGTCTAAAATCGCATCTTTCAGTCCCAAATTTCTAAATTTTTCGGCTCGCTGCCGCGAGCCGCCAGGGGAAAAGGATCACTATACTGACTTTCAAACCCGCGTCCAAAACCGGCCACTTCGTATGCAAAACGCTTCATAATTGTAAAGCGTTTTGCAAAAAAGTGCAATTTTACAATTTACAAGTTACAATTCTAAAGCGTTTTGCATTTTTTCAAATTTTTAGGCACCTTACCCCACATCCTTAGACGCATCCTTGCCAGTGTCTCATACTATTTCATCCCTTCGGCCACATACGCCGCCACTTGCGGCAGAGTCATTTCCATCTATCAATGCGTCCACTGTCTGTGTCTGTGTCAATCGCTTCAGTCAGCAGCCGCGTATAATCGAGATCTATTGCAGCATCGTGCCT
>CAXIVU010000178.1:5000-7500 GCA_964035795.1 Pterobdella sp. o SKG-2022
TTTGCCATTCGACCAAATTCGACCGTCGTTTTGGCAGCCCTTATCGCCTTTAATGAACGCTTCAACTGGACACCCACAACTTTTAGCTAGACAACGCTATAAAACGTGCCTGAAAAAAGCGTGATTTAACGGTGCAAAAGCGTCGGCGAAGACGACCACGAAGACGAAGAAGCGAAGGCGGTGACGGCAGAGAGGCTAGTGTGTGTGTGTGTGTGTGTGTGTGTGTAAGGCGCGAAAGCAATTAGGCGACGACTATCGCCATAGTTTCGAATTGAATCGAATCGAATCGAAAATGTATAACCTCGACGATTTCAGTCCGAAATCGAGTGATTTTTTGCGAGCGCTTTTTTGCTTTTACGCTTTTCGCCCTATACGCCGGCAAGGTGTAAACGGGCATAAAAGACGCAGCAAGTAGCACGATATCGCTTCGTTCATGGTGCATTTTGTTATGCCTTTGGCGGAAACAAAATTGCTGATCTGTCTGTCATTTTATAGTCGTTTTAGGACTACATTCGCGTTCAATTTGGACCCGTAGACGCTTGGGCGCCTTTTGATGGTATCTATTGGCGTCGCCGATTGCCGGATGGGATGCTAAAGAATCTCAGCCTAGCGTCGCACTCGTAGCCATTCGTACGTTCATAGCCTACCAAAAGACCACGTACGGCAAACTTGTCGGACAAAAGATGTCGAGTCGGTGAAAAAAATTAAATTTTTTCACCGCCCTACTTTTGCACTCCAGTTTACACCCTAGGAAAGGTAACAAACTGAGTAGAGGACGTTTTGTTTTGATAAAACGCTTCAGAAATTTTTTCAAAAAATTTTTTACGAAAAAAAGTTATTTTGGGCACCGTCGGTGCCTATAACGCGTGCGTAGACGCGCTGTATGTATATAGCAGCGTCGCGCGTAATGCAGCGCGTCGGCTGCAGCCAGCGTAAGTAGCTAGGGGCGGCGGCGCGTTAATCGAGTGTGAATCGAAATAGAGAGTAAAATTGGGTGCAATGTAAGTAACTGAGTAGAGGACGTTATCTTTATGCAAAACGCTTCAGAAATAGTCGGCACTTAGTCGAGATTTTGATCGAAAATGACTTTTTTTTTTTAGTTGATTTTTTTTCACTAAATTACTTTTAAAACATATGTAGAATATAATTTTTGATAAAAAAAGTTTTTTTCATCATTTTTCACTTAATTCGATAAAATAAATGAAATTTATTCTAAAATGAATTACTTCGATTCGTATACATTTGTGATTGAGTAAACGACTAAATTTAATTAATAATCATCTATTTAATGAGAAAAAAAATTTTTTTTAAATTTATTTTAAAAATAATCGAAAAATAAATATATATATATATATTTATATATTTTGAGCGTTTTTAAAATGTCACAATAAAGTATTGTAACATTTAAATTTGATTTTAGTTAATTTAAAAAAAAAAACCATTACCACGTGTATGCTCATTGTTCTAGTAGGGGCGCGAACTGGTGGTTATGATAATGATCTTCGTGTGTGCACGCGTGTTGCACGGCCGCGGCGGTGATGATGATGATGATGATGATGATGATGATGATGATTTTAGTCTTATGAAAAGTCGAAATAGAAAAAATTTATAAAATTTAATTGAAAATTAAAATTAAATTTAAAATATTAATCGAAAAAGTGTGAGAAAAAAAAATTAAATAATTTAATATAAAATGATTAAATATTTAATTAAAAAAATAAATTTATTAATTAATAAATTTTAAAAAATTAATCGAAAATAATAATTTTATCATTGCAAGTCCCACGAACGCCAAGGCAAGGCAAGGCAAGGCAAGGCAAGGCGACGCGACTCGCTTTAAGAAAGAGCGTTTCTAAATTCTGAAGCGATTTATTAAAACACAACGTCTTCTACTCAGTTACTATCCTTTTCTAGGTTGTATATGTGAGTGTGCGTGATATACACGCGCTCACATATGCAGCGCTTAGGCACCGTCGCGCCATAAAAAAGTAGCGTAAGATGCGTCTAGAAAGGTGCCTATGTTGAAGGGTGAATAATGTGGTGAATAAAATGATGCCAACTCTAGAACCCCCACACGTGTGTGTACTCCATACGCAAGTACCAATGAATACAAAGGGGCATCACGAGGCGGGCGAAGAAAGGCACCATCACCACCATCACCCGTCTAGTCATGGTAAAAGTGTAAAAGTGCAAAAAAGTGCTGGACGTGATCTGGAACCTCCACGTGGTGTCCGGTGGGAAATTCTGGCTTCTCTTTTTGCAGCAGCAGCAGCAGCAGCAGCAGCAGCAAAAGAGAAAAAAAGAATTTGCAAATACCAGATCGTGAAATGGGAAGCTGCGTGAAAAGACCCACATATAAAAGTGAGTGTTGGCGTCACAAGGGCCAATAAATAAACTAGTGTGACGAACCACTACTTTAAAGCGTAAAGAAAAACACTGCCGTCGGTCTCGCCGCTCTTTCTTCCTTTGTCTCGGCGTGTGTCGGTGTCGATGCGTGGTG
>CAXIVU010000178.1:17500-20000 GCA_964035795.1 Pterobdella sp. o SKG-2022
TTGTATATGTGAGTGTGCGTGATATACACGCGCTCACATATGCAGCGCTTAGGCACCGTCGCGCCATAAAAAAGTAGCGTAAGATGCGTCTAGAAAGGTGCCTATGTTGAAGGGTGAATAATGTGGTGAATAAAATGATGCCAACTCTAGAACCCCCACACGTGTGTGTACTCCATACGCAAGTACCAATGAATACAAAGGGGCATCACGAGGCGGGCGAAGAAAGGCACCATCACCACCATCACCCGTCTAGTCATGGTAAAAGTGTAAAAGTGCAAAAAAGTGCTGGACGTGATCTGGAACCTCCACGTGGTGTCCGGTGGGAAATTCTGGCTTCTCTTTTTGCAGCAGCAGCAGCAGCAGCAGCAGCAGCAAAAGAGAAAAAAAGAATTTGCAAATACCAGATCGTGAAATGGGAAGCTGCGTGAAAAGACCCACATATAAAAGTGAGTGTTGGCGTCACAAGGGCCAATAAATAAACTAGTGTGACGAACCACTACTTTAAAGCGTAAAGAAAAACACTGCCGTCGGTCTCGCCGCTCTTTCTTCCTTTGTCTCGGCGTGTGTCGGTGTCGATGCGTGGTGCATCATAAATAAGGCCAATCTTAATCGTCCTAAGTCGGCACCTTAAAAGGGCTATTGCCTGCTATTTGTCAGTTCGGCGGCGGCGGCGGCAAGGTACAGGCCACAAAACACGCCACCGCCGTCCCGTCCAAAACTGAACATTTAGGCAACAACCAGTCGTAAAATAGCTCGACGAAAGATGCGTCTAAAATCGCATCTTTCAGTCCCAAATTTCTAAATTTTTCGGCTCGCTGCCGCGAGCCGCCAGGGGAAAAGGATCACTATACTGACTTTCAAACCCGCGTCCAAAACCGGCCACTTCGTATGCAAAACGCTTCATAATTGTAAAGCGTTTTGCAAAAAAGTGCAATTTTACAATTTACAAGTTACAATTCTAAAGCGTTTTGCATTTTTTCAAATTTTTAGGCACCTTACCCCACATCCTTAGACGCATCCTTGCCAGTGTCTCATACTATTTCATCCCTTCGGCCACATACGCCGCCACTTGCGGCAGAGTCATTTCCATCTATCAATGCGTCCACTGTCTGTGTCTGTGTCAATCGCTTCAGTCAGCAGCCGCGTATAATCGAGATCTATTGCAGCATCGTGCCTTATTTTCACAAAACTTCAACAAAAACGCTCACTCACCTTATCAATATCAATATCAATGGGCAAACAAGTCATTCTTCTCACATATTCAAACTCCATCTCTTCTAAGCAACAACGCATTGGCAAAGTTATCGTCGAACCGTCAGCCTAAATTTCACTCAAAATTTGACCACACGATGCGTCTCACATTCCAATGAGACTTAGTCGTAGGTTACACGCAGTCACACGCAGTCACACCCAGTCACACGCAGTCACACGCAGTCACACCCAGTCACACCCAGTCACACGCAGTCACACGCAGTCACACGCAGTCACACCCAGTCACACCCAGTCACACCCAGTCACACGCAGTCACACACACGTTGGCAATACTTCGTGTATGATCTGCGTGTTTTTCAGACAATGGAATATTGGGCCTTGTTACGCCCGCGAAAGAAATCGAGAGACTGTTGGGTGCCTGGTTAGAGTATCGAATGGCTAGAGACGGCTTGGCATTTGCAAGTAAGTATGTATGCGCCTGGCGGGGTGTGGCGCAATGTGGTGGGCGGCGAGTGTCAGCGGCAGTAGGGCTTCATTTAATAATAGTAATAACAATAATCAAATAGATGGCGAAGAATGTTCGTCTATAGCGAACAAATCTTCGAGTCAAGAGGCTTAGTCTCAACAGATCGCAGAGGAATACTGCTCTACTGAGTACAACACCCCGACTCAAAACTAGGTCGTCTACGAATGATTTGGCACCGCCACATCGGCTAAAAATAAATGGTATTTTTAAAGCACTCGCACGCACAGTAAACGTACGAAAAGAGCTTTTTGCTGTGGCTTAACCACCTCCGAAGCCGAAAAACCGGTCGTCCGGAGAGTATTGGCGCCTTTCGACGCGGCGGCACAAACAATATCGTTGTATATTTGGAAAGGATTCTGACTTAGAGGCGTTCAGTCATAATCCTGCAGACGGTAGCTTCGCACCATTGGCTTATCAGCCAAGCACATGAACCAAATGTCTGAACCTGCGGTTCCTCTCGTACTGAGCACGATTACCATAGCAACGACGTAGTCATTAGTAGGGTAAAACTAACCTGTCTCACGACGGTCTAAACCCAGCTCACGTTCCCTGTTAGTGGGTGAACAATCCAACGCTTGGTGAATTCTGCTTCACAATGATAGGAAGAGCCGACATCGAAGGATCAAAAAGCAACGTCGCTATGAACGCTTGGCTGCCACAAGCCAGTTATCCCTGTGGTAACTTTTCTGACACCTCTTGCTTAAAACTCATAAATAATCAAAAGGATCGATAGGCCATGCTTTCACAGTCTGTATTCGTACT
>CAXIVU010000179.1:7500-10000 GCA_964035795.1 Pterobdella sp. o SKG-2022
GTGTGGTCAAATTTTGAGTGAAATTTAGGCTGACGGTTCGACGATAACTTTGCCAATGCGTTGTTGCTTAGAAGAGATGGAGTTTGAATATGTGAGAAGAATGACTTGTTTGCCCATTGATATTGATATTGATAAGGTGAGTGAGCGTTTTTGTTGAAGTTTTGTGAAAATAAGGCACGATGCTGCAATAGATCTCGATTATACGCGGCTGCTGACTGAAGCGATTGACACAGACACAGACAGTGGACGCATTGATAGATGGAAATGACTCTGCCGCAAGTGGCGGCGTATGTGGCCGAAGGGATGAAATAGTATGAGACACTGGCAAGGATGCGTCTAAGGATGTGGGGTAAGGTGCCTAAAAATTTGAAAAAATGCAAAACGCTTTAGAATTGTAACTTGTAAATTGTAAAATTGCACTTTTTTGCAAAACGCTTTACAATTATGAAGCGTTTTGCATACGAAGTGGCCGGTTTTGGACGCGGGTTTGAAAGTCAGTATAGTGATCCTTTTCCCCTGGCGGTTCGCGGCAGCGAGCCGAAAAATTTAGAAATTTGGGACTGAAAGATGCGATTTTAGACGCATCTTTCGTCGAGCTATTTTACGACTGGTTGTTGCCTAAATGTTCAGTTTTGGACGGGACGGCGGTGGCGTGTTTTGTGGCCTGTACCTTGCCGCCGCCGCCGCCGAACTGACAAATAGCAGGCAATAGCCCTTTTAAGGTGCCGACTTAGGACGATTAAGATTGGCCTTATTTATGATGCACCACGCATCGACACCGACACACGCCGAGACAAAGGAAGAAAGAGCGGCGAGACCGACGGCAGTGTTTTTCTTTACGCTTTAAAGTAGTGGTTCGTCACACTAGTTTATTTATTGGCCCTTGTGACGCCAACACTCACTTTTATATGTGGGTCTTTTCACGCAGCTTCCCATTTCACGATCTGGTATTTGCAAATTCTTTTTTTCTCTTTTGCTGCTGCTGCTGCTGCTGCTGCTGCTGCAAAAAGAGAAGCCAGAATTTCCCACCGGACACCACGTGGAGGTTCCAGATCACGTCCAGCACTTTTTTGCACTTTTACACTTTTACCATGACTAGACGGGTGATGGTGGTGATGGTGCCTTTCTTCGCCCGCCTCGTGATGCCCCTTTGTATTCATTGGTACTTGCGTATGGAGTACACACACGTGTGGGGGTTCTAGAGTTGGCATCATTTTATTCACCACATTATTCACCCTTCAACATAGGCACCTTTCTAGACGCATCTTACGCTACTTTTTTATGGCGCGACGGTGCCTAAGCGCTGCATATGTGAGCGCGTGTATATCACGCACACTCACATATACAACCTAGAAAAGGATAGTAACTGAGTAGAAGACGTTGTGTTTTAATAAATCGCTTCAGAATTTAGAAACGCTCTTTCTTAAAGCGAGTCGCGTCGCCTTGCCTTGCCTTGCCTTGCCTTGCCTTGGCGTTCGTGGGACTTGCAATGATAAAATTATTATTTTCGATTAATTTTTTAAAATTTATTAATTAATAAATTTATTTTTTTAATTAAATATTTAATCATTTTATATTAAATTATTTAATTTTTTTTTCTCACACTTTTTCGATTAATATTTTAAATTTAATTTTAATTTTCAATTAAATTTTATAAATTTTTTCTATTTCGACTTTTCATAAGACTAAAATCATCATCATCATCATCATCATCATCATCATCATCACCGCCGCGGCCGTGCAACACGCGTGCACACACGAAGATCATTATCATAACCACCAGTTCGCGCCCCTACTAGAACAATGAGCATACACGTGGTAATGGTTTTTTTTTTTAAATTAACTAAAATCAAATTTAAATGTTACAATACTTTATTGTGACATTTTAAAAACGCTCAAAATATATAAATATATATATATATATTTATTTTTCGATTATTTTTAAAATAAATTTAAAAAAAATTTTTTTTCTCATTAAATAGATGATTATTAATTAAATTTAGTCGTTTACTCAATCACAAATGTATACGAATCGAAGTAATTCATTTTAGAATAAATTTCATTTATTTTATCGAATTAAGTGAAAAATGATGAAAAAAACTTTTTTTATCAAAAATTATATTCTACATATGTTTTAAAAGTAATTTAGTGAAAAAAAATCAACTAAAAAAAAAAAGTCATTTTCGATCAAAATCTCGACTAAGTGCCGACTATTTCTGAAGCGTTTTGCATAAAGATAACGTCCTCTACTCAGTTACTTACATTGCACCCAATTTTACTCTCTATTTCGATTCACACTCGATTAACGCGCCGCCGCCCCTAGCTACTTACGCTGGCTGCAGCCGACGCGCTGCATTACGCGCGACGCTGCTATATACATACAGCGCGTCTACGCACGCGTTATAGGCACCGACGGTGCCCAAAATAACTTTTTTTCGTAAAAAATTTTTTGAAAAAATTTCTGAAGCGTTTTATCAAAACAAAACGTCCTCTACTCAGT
>CAXIVU010000181.1:0-16548 GCA_964035795.1 Pterobdella sp. o SKG-2022
CATCGAAAGCGTTTATTGATGGGTACAAATTTAATCTCTACACAACTTTAACTGTTTGAAATGTTGCAAGAAAAACTTCACCTTCATGAAAAAGGAAGATAGCAACACTTACACGTCATTCGTTCGACAGCCTTCAGCTTTCTTTTCGTTAAAGTCCTATTGTTCAAGGTGAATAAAACCGTTGAGGTGCATTTTTGGATTAATTGTGAATTATTTGGATCAGAGATACAAAATTTACAATAGATTTTTCAAAACATTCATATTGAAATGAGGAAAATATGGCTTCAGACGTTTAATGTTATTGTTTGAGTGATGCCAACGTTTATTTATGTCTTATGCATTCAAGAAAATGCTCAACGAAGAGCTTTACAAAGAGACAAGGGGTGACTGACCAAAATAAATTCTGAAAAACAGAAACCTTACAAATGTATTTAGTGTGTGGGTTTATTCGCGAGAAAAATGCCATGTTTCAAGGTAAAGTATACCCCCTAATATGTCTCGGATACACTATTTTGATTGCGCGAGTATAAAGACGTATAAGCCACAGGTTGAATCCTTAGCCTAGTTATGCGAAAAATATCCAAGAGTAACTAAGCTGCCTGGCCATTGGAAGTAGGGCTTTGTTAACCCATACAAGAACATGAAAGCATAATTATGTTGCCCAACCATAGGCCTGTGGACCTCGTATATATTGTAATGAAAATTATGGAGTGTTTATTGAGGAATGAGATAGCAAAACACGTTACAGATCACACTATGCTTGACTTTGTGAGGAATATATCGTGCCTCATAAACTTGCTTCCTCCGATAGAAGAAGCCATCGGAACGCTATTGCTAAGCTTCTTAGCACCCGTGAACTTTTCACCAGTGAAATACGACCGGGTGGTTAATCTCCTTTACATTCCTTTTTTATTCAAATCTCGCCCGCTTTGTCCGAGTTTTAAATCTTATAAACACATTTATGCACGTACCAGTACTGTTATTCCTTATCTTGCACGTTTTTAAACCATTAAGCAAAACGTTTATGATGAAACATGTCCCTTTCTCCATTCATAAGTTCATTTCATTTCCTTCCTTGGCAACTCATTTTTTATTTAAATTTGACAAGTAACATATGTATTTTCAAATCTTCTCAGCAGCTGCAAACTTATCTTTGATGAATAAAGCAACCTGTCTTGTTTTTCTTGTCTGAATGTAGAGGTGAAAAGAGAAAAGTCTAGCTACTACAATTTCAAAAGGTATTCAACCTTTACTTGGCAAAGTACCTGCCATTGCAGTAATTTTCACTGTTGAAAGTTGTACTGTGGCTCTGCCAGAGGGAAGGCGTTTTGGAGCGGCAACAGATAGAACTAGTGCAGGTCCGATTTTGGAATCAGTTGTTATACTCTAGCTTTCTGTACCTTGGCTATTATCTTCATCAGTGTATTTATTGATTTAGCGAAGGGGCAGCATTGTCCCCAATAAGTGCCTGTCATTGGTCGCAAGCTATTTATTTAGAACACATGGCGGGACTTTAAAACGGCCGTGCTTGATAAATACCAACCGTCTTTGACACGTTTTCAAACACACTTCACTTTATTATGCTCCCAGCGCATTTGTTTTAACATTTGGCCATGGTCTCTTCAAGGTTTTTCTATCCTTGCGAATTCATGAACTCAATATGCATTCCCACTCTTAGCTACAATAGTAATGCCAACCTATCAAAGTTTTCGCACCATATTCGAAATAGAAGTAAAAGAATTGTTGCCAAAATAACCGGATGTCATCGGAAACACCGAGAGCACTGGCAACATGCCCTGAAACGAAGAGATATATCTAACCTTCCGTTCCAGTTTTTATTTCAAGTACTATCCAATCTCCCGTCAGTAAATACTCCGATTTCTGCTCCCTTGTTCACTCAAACCAATACCAAAGAAGCTCAAGAGTTATCCTTTTGCAAGAGATTTGGCTCCATCAGGGTAGAGATGATTGTGTCATAATATTGATGGATTTTCTACTTTTCGTGTTGATCGTAACGTTAACTTCGGGAACCGTGGGGGAGGTGTTTTAGCCTATGTTAATCGAACTTAGTGTCAGTCAGTTGAAAAAAATTTTTACTTTTAGTAATGTACATATATCTTGTCCCTCTATTCAGTGCAAACCTAAGTATCTTAGTCGCTTTAAGTCACTGGTTATTACGAACCTTTATATTTCGCCACAATGTTCCCCCACATCTTTTAATGCATTTACTGATGAGTTTACCTCTTTTATTGTTCACAATCTCGAAACCTCATTGTGTATGATTGCCAACGACTTTAATCGTTGTGATACCGCTTTTCTTTTCTCTGTTGAACCTGAGTAATATTGTTAATTTTCCCACCCGGAATAATGCTTTTCTTGACAAAACTTTTGTTAATTCTCTTGAACATTATAATGTATATTTACTTGCCCCTCTTCGTTTCCCGGACTACTGTACTCCTAAATTAATGCGAAAATTTACGGCCACTCCGATCATATTTCCCTGACAGAAGATTGGTATGTTAAAGTTAGACGTCGGAATTGTGATACCAACGCTATTATATCTCTTCAGCACGTGTTGAATTTGACTAACCTTGATATATTCTATAATCCTGACCTATCCTTGAACGTTGAGACCTTATCTTCCAACTTCAATTTCATCCTGTATATTTGCTGTTCATTTGAAACTCTTTACATTTGCACTGATTGTTTTTCCCTTCCGAAGTTAAAACAGCTGAAAAAACTGAAAGAAAGAGCATACAAGTGGGGTGACAAAACGCAGGTGAAGAAATCATCCATATCATATGATGACGCCTACTAAACTGGTGTCTGCTCTTTACGAGAATATATTATTTATTTATTATTTATTTATAAAGAAAGAAATCAAATGCTTGAATGGAAAGTATGTACATACTTTGATTGGTAATCCCAACTATCGGGACGTTTGAAAAGTCGTCGAACAACTTGGTGGGTTGGTTTCAAATACAAATCAATCGTTTATCAACATTGATAGGCTCAACCGGGAGTTCATTGTCGATAAGCCACTTCAACCATTCAAAAAGTTTGACAATGTTGATTCTTCTCCATTATTTTGTTTTCCCGTCAGAAATTCTTTTCTACCTAAATTCATTAAAGCCCTTGAAAACTGCGGGACCCAATAATGTTCCACCCACTCTTCTTGGAAAGTGTTCCCATTTTTAGTTGAACCTCCTTCACCCTATTGTCACGATGTTTACGAGAAGGCAAACTTCCCGACTGCTGGAGAGATTTTAAAATTACTCTCATTCCAAAGAAAGACTCTGATATGTTTTGTCCCATCGCTTGCACTTCTGTGCATTTGAAATTGCTAGAAAAGTTTATTCTTTCTAAACTATGTACTTTTTCTTACCTAACAGATTCCTCTCAATTTGCTTACCCTCCCAAATATCCGACTCTTGATGCGGTTGCATCACTGGTCCACTTTATTGCCTCATCTTTAAATAATAAGAATAAATTCGTTCGCTTGTGCTTCCTTGACGTTAGTAATGCCTGTAGGCTACGTTGCCCAGAAAATACGCTGTACCTGAACTTATTAACCACCTGCTTGTCCAATATCCAAATTCAATCAAGTTCAGTTCAAAATCAAGAAGGATGATTCACTACTAAAAGAGAGATTTTTTCTTTTATCACATAAATTCGCATACAATAATGTACATACCAACGTGGGCAACCTGGGTCATCCACTCTTTTGGAAGTGAACCTTGGACTCAGTTTCACATTTCCAAGGAAATGTGGATACACTCACATTACTTACTCAAGTAGCACGGGGGCAAATGTTCTCTCTTCCCCAATAATTCTGGTATTCTCCAAGGTGCTGTTTTGTCTCCTTTTGCCCTTTCCTTCTACAAATCTGATATGCCACATCCAGATTGTCTAGCTTTGCTTAAATATGCCAATGATATTTCATTTGGTTGCGTATCCAGTTCATGTTCCGATGTTGATTTTTAACGCGGTTTGGATCATATTTTCGATTGGAACACCGAACGCTCTTTATCGATTAACTCATCAGAAAGTTTTGATGTGTTTTTCAATCTCTTTTATAAACAAACAGATCGTTTTAACCTCACCTTTATCTCGTCTTTGTGTTAATGGAACCCCTATCCCCCAAGCACAGAAATTGAAGTACCTTAGAGTTTACTTCTCATTTAATCTTAAATGGTCTGTTCACATTTCCTTCGTCTTGATCAGAGTCCGCAAACTTTCATATTGTGTGTGACGACTTAGATCCTTCTACACTCCCCAAATCCTCGTCCAAAGTTTTTTGTTTTGTTGTAATTTTCCCCATATCATTTATTGCTCTCCTGTAGTATTCTGTGGTCCCCCATCAAAAGACTGTAAAATCATATCAGGGTGTCATAAATAATTGCTAGGTGTAGTGAGATTTCTTTTAATAGACCACGGGAGTTTGTTATTTCGAAGCATCTGAGCTCATATTAACTCTCTGCTAGTAAAATACTCTCAGATGTTCAACATACTCTACATGCTATTCCGTCGAATTCTTTCCCGTCTCGTCCTATTCTAACTTCTTACAAACATACTTATACACGTACTTATGCTTATAGAAACTCAAGTATTCCTTACCTTGCACGTGTTTTCAACAAATAAGTAAAAAAGTTCGTGACGAAATTTTTTCCTTTATCCATTTCCAAATGCACTACATTCTCTTGCTTATTTTATTACGTTTTTACATTTGATATGTCACATTTGTGTTTTTTAATCGTGTCAGCAGCTGAAAATTTATTTTTCATAAATAAAGCAACCTGTCTTGTCTTGTCCTATCTTAGTGACCCAACGGGAACCCAAATACAAGGAAGTCTAAGTAAAATGTGCCTATAGGGTTTAGGTTAGGACCTCCCACTATAAGTTGAGAGATGCCATCTGCCAACAGCAAAAAATGCAGATTAAGGTAGAAAGAAACGTAGAATTTGAGACTATTTCAGTAGTCAGGGGCCTGGGAGACTTATAACAGACGACACAATATGGTGGAATAGTACACAGAACCAGTGGGGCTCTGTATAATCCTAAGAAATCAATAGTTTCAAGAAAATCAGATATTTTATTCCTTTTGTATGGGGCTGACTGGAAATAAGAATCTGAAATTTTTACCACGGTGCAGGCTGCTGGTTGGTATCTTTCCTGAATTAGCCTCTTTCTCAAAGGAGTCGAGATTTTAAAAACGCCACACTTGTCACTGGAAAGGAATTGATCTCTACAGGTTTTTCAACCGAAATTTACCTGGCTGGAATGCATGACAGAAATAGGGGTGACTTTTTCGTAATGCAGGGTCGTAGACTTATGAATCTACGCATTCAAGCATGTTCTAGAGGCATGGTAGGATTCCACCAGTTCTGAGATCCCATGATCACATTTAATCTTCTTCATTTTGAAAGACTGGAACTCATTACGCTGCAATCATACTATTTATCCTAGAACGCGCTGCTATTCTTCAATGCTTCCACCAACAATTGAATTTTCCCAAATTCTGAGCGATCTACGCTTTGGGAAAAGCGTACTTTTCCCATCCTGTACCCTGGAAAATATTATGTTACTATCACAATAAGGTCAAATCACGCTACGTTTTATCAGCTCATCTTTTAGGGTAGACGAAAATTGAAACCGTGGCCTCAACTATTCTCATGTAACTTCACCTGATCTTACCCCATCTTGTCAAATAACAGTGAAATTTACTTGGCTTCCTATAGACAGTTTATTATAATCCGGTATTCCAGCTTACCAATCCATATGCAGTTAGAAAAGAGTTCATTTTCTCCCATCACTGTTGAATTTCCATCTGATTTGTTCACCATTAGGTGAATTATTAAGAGCTTGTTTTAATAACTGACATCACATGCACGTGAGGTATAAGAGCTTTCAGATTTTGACCTTGCCGCGGTTATTGAAAGGTGTTAGGAATTTTCAATCGTAAGTCATCAATACTTTGAATTCGCTGTAAACTTAAATTTTTATTCTATATTTCTCGAATATATTTCAATAAATCTTTGAAATTAAATAATTGTACGAAAATTCTTCTCTGTATTTCGAAAAATTGTAAATTGTTTTGACAATTATGTGACTTTAGTCACATATATATGTATGGGCGGTGGCTTATTTCTCAAGAATGTTGTGATTTTCCCTAACAAATACAATTATACCGAAATTCGGAATAGTTTTATCATACCTAATAATTTTTTATTTATATTTTACGAAATTAACCCATCTCTTTTTCTCTACCATTAGGAAATATATAAATAATGACTTAAGTCAAAACCCAATTACCGTTTTGAAATAAATCATAAAATCTGATAACTCTGAAGGAAGAATTTAATGAAAGTTAATTCAATCACGGGTGCTTTTTAAAAATATAACCTGATGCATTATAACATATATTAGGTATTGAGTATATAAACATCAACATGTTACCTAACACTTCTTAAGACCTATTATTAGATAATCATGAACTTTTTATGCGCAAGGTGAAACTTTAATAAACATATGTGACTGTCCCTTGATGGATTTCTGCATTCTTGTGTGATCAAACTTTTGTTGTTTCAGTTATTGGGGATCAGTTCATAGTAGGAAGGGCGATTATTGACGGTACTTAAGGCTCGCTTATAGAGTTTATGATATTTTTGATTTATATAAATGCCTTTGCGCACCATCCGATTTTCTATAATTTATGTTTGCAAATGACATTAGCATTGTAGGCAACCGAACAGCCGGCTAGCTTTCATTAGGTGTAGCTGTGGTTTGCGGGTGAACGCTTGGTTGGGTTTTACTACTAAAAGTTAGTAGATATAAGCTGTTGGTTGCTTTGCACTTGATATGAAATTCAGATCTCTACTAGAGAAGAACAAATCAATGTACATTGAAGGTTGAGTTTAAACGGGATCTGGAACCTCCCTATCCAGAAACTTTGTTGTTTCAACCTAGTGTTCTAGGGCTGGAGATAGCGTCCCGTATGTTCCTTTCTATTGAAAAAATTCCGTTACCAATGAACATAAAGTATGTTGGCTTACACTTAGAATATGATATCCAGTGTTGAACACCATATGTGTGGTGCTGGGAAAGTTCAAAAGAGATTTGCAAACATCGGTGCTGATATGGATTTTACTTCTACAAAAGAATAATGAAGAAAGCTGCAGTTGTTATATCTTAAAAGCAAAAGAATATTAAAAGAACTTATGAAAGTTTTAGGCCTTCAAGAAATTCTCAGTGCCCAAATTATTGACTCAGTTTTGAGTTTTCACAAACTACGCACTGCTGAGACACTAGCTGACCCTGAACAACCTGATGTTATCATATTCGCGGAGTAGTTAACGGCTGTAATAGCTTACCCTAATGTGTCTTCTGCTTATTTTTAGCTACTAGTTGATGAATTCTTGTGCAGCTTATTCAGTGATTTATTAGGAGTAGAGAAAGTTTAAAACACAATGTATCTTTAATTATACCTCAATATTAGAGCATCATTTATTGTTGCTTTTGAGTTCTTTCTATTGATAGTATTATTATTAAAACTACATTTTATTGTTCAATAAAAGCAGTATTTTCCAAAGATCCGCTTTTTCTTCCATCTGACGCTTCTGAATGACATTTCTTCTTCCTTTTATTTCTGTTAACCTGCCCATTGGGCGTTATCACATGAATCTGGTTAGAGATTTTACTTGTGAGTTTTTATCTACTGCTATATTACAGTCACGATTTGCCTATTATTTTGAATATTATCCAGCAAATACTGAAATTCAACCAATATTATTGTAAAAACACGATGGGATCTCAGGTTTTCTGTGGATGAATCTAGCCCCTTGGGCTATGCCATTTTGTTCATTACTACCGATCAAATCTGGCTATAAACAATTATGATGAAGCATCATTTTACATATGTGCATATAATCATTGCCAAATACATAAATATATGCGTGAGATGAGTTGAAGAATATGTGAATACAATTATGGAACATCACAACAATATTTCTACACCAAAAGTGTTTCAAAACGAGAATTGTTTATCCTCACTAACTAAAAACATATGAATTTGGGAAATTAGTGAATGAATAAATGAAACATAAAACCTTAAAATTAATCATTTATTAATGTTCCATAATGTTGGATGTGTATATAACATGATAACAATAATTTACAACAATGTTCTCATTTTTATTTTCACAAGAAACCAACTAAGACATAGCAAAATGTTTTTGAAACAAACGCTTTGGGTTTCCTACTGCAAGAGTCTTTGACTTGCTAAGTGGAATAAATGCGAAACGTGTCAGTTTTTGGGGATAAATGCTTTCAAATCAACTCAAAGCACTAAATTCTATGGAATGTGAATTTTGTCGTGATATATTTGTTTTTGAGGTGGATATACCATACCTATACTTGATTTACTACAATAATTAACATATGGTTTTTGTTGTAAATATCATGCACTATTTTAGACGTTCATCTTGTTGCTTCCAAAAATAATCCGTGTTTTGTACAAACTACTACATAAATAAAAGCAATGAAGTAATTTTAAGTCTTTAATAACGTTTATGATGCTACATTTGCTATTTTGCGTATATAAGGGGTCTCTGTTGTAAGTGCTGTCATTGTTTTTTTAGTAGATGAGTTGTATACTTGTCATTCTTTATCAGGAAACAGATCTTGTTTTTGTCTCATCTCACGCACATCTAACAAGTAGTGATAATTATTTACGTTGCACAAACGGAAGTTCAGAACTGTTTTATATTTTGAATCTACCACTCTCTGGTTTTTGAACTTTTAATTATCATTTCATTTTCAGTTAACTAGCAAGGAGACTTAACTCAGTGTGACATTTTTCATGACTTTTGTTTTAAGTCATACGATTCATTGTTTTGGTTTGATAAACATTGATTGAGAGGTGCAACACAAGCATATAAATTTTTAAGATACTAATATATTATTACGTTGTGAAATAGCAAATTTACCAGTTATTGATGTGAAATAAAATAAAATTAGCGATTGTGTACGCAGTGATTAAAAACCAACGCGAATAAAATGCAAACGATTTTTATGAGCCTTCTTTTGCACGCAATTGAAGTGTGGAACTAAAATTTTACAAGAAACGTCCGTTTGCTTCGATTATGGATTAAAGCCATATCACGCCATGTATTTAGCTAATGACATTCCGGATCTTTGAAACCCCAGTTACCGAAACCATGTTCAGTTGCATTTTTATTGCCTGACTGTATTGCCATTTCTCCATACCTTGTGAAACATCTAATAATAAGGTACGATGGTCAACGCGAGAAACTTATCTTGAGAAATTTTTTCACTTTATTCTATGTGATGTTGTTTCAAATCGTTAGGATTACAACCAATGTCTATACTTTGATCCGTTGCGGTTGTAATGCTTATATTATGTTTGCACTGAATACAGCAGCTGTTTCAGATATAGAGCCAGTGAAAATCTCTAAAATAGATTGAACAGTTTTTACAACCATATAGAGGTACATCTGCTGTGTTATTCACATTACGCAAAAAGAGGAAGGTCTCTTAGATGTAAAGGTAAAGATTACGAAGATCAATAACTCTGAATAGCGTGTTTGGATCATTAATAAAATGTGGAATGTAATATTATATCTACACTTACTATGGTAAAACTTTCTGAATCAGCGAAACCATCCCTCAGGGTTAGGATTTGTACAAGCTTCTGTTTCCCTTGAAAAAACACTTTATATAGTTTTTGTGAAAATCCCGTGCTTTATATGATAGTTGAGTTATCAAATGGCTTAACATATAGTTTAATCTACAGATCAGTTTGTTCATCATCATCACCCTCATCATCATCGTCAGCGGAATCCACAGTATAGTGTGGCAAAGCTGCCTTAAAAACATGTTATAGATATTTGTTTTTATGCTCTAGCAGTTTAAAGATGCAATAAAAAGGACGGTTTACAAAAAAGAAGAGCGGAAGCTGATTATTAATTAGAAAAAGGAGGGTAATTGTCGGTAAGGTTTGTTTTTCCATCTCATGGGTCAATGACAAAGGAACAACAAAAGCGCCACTGGCACCCGTTACTAGCCATATTCTCGAAGGTATTCAACCGTGCAAAAAACAATCAGTTTGTTGATAAAAGGTCAAAACTACAGTTAGTTAGATCTTGTTGTGCTTTATGGGAAGTCCTTGTTAATGGCATTAGTGAAGAGAAATGGATATATGAGACTTTCTTTAACCCTTAAAAGTGATCAAGACTGCAGAAAACTTTCGCCATATGCTTTCACATTTCTCAATGCGTGTTTATAAAAAACTAATGATAGAGATGCACTTTTCAGGTACTCTACATCTCATTAAACTGGTTCACATTACATTCTAACTAAGTGAATCAAGAAGAATCTAAATGCCTGGAAATACAACAAACGAACCATGAGAACAAACTGACTGATTTCTTTGTACATGCAAGATCTTTTCAAGGTAGATCATTTGATAGTGAACGTTGGTGGTAATAACTGTAAACAGCTGATTCGTCCTTAATCGGTATAGATGCGATAATGCTTGGTTTCTTAAGCCTTACTGGAGAGTTTGGTTAACAAACTATCCTCACGGCCCTTGATTCTAAAACTTCACTCACATTGCAGCGAAATAAAATAAAAAACACTATTCAGCGGTAGCTAACGATCATACTTTTATCTCTTGCGTATTATCCCGTATATACGGAACCACTGTGCTCTCAACACTTGTTGAGTAAAAACGTATAAAATCCATGATGTTGTAACAGTATTGAAACCGATAAACCAAGATTTACTACATCTGAAATGTAAATTGAATATTATTATTTCGGGACTCAATAAAGATCTTCTAACAGAGACCCAACTTTTTAAATTAAACTAAAACACTCTGAGTTAAATAGTTGTGAACTATTTCATAATAAACCCAGTGTGCTGTGGGTAGAACCTCAAGTATAGTTTTTTCAAACCTATATTTAAATGACATTTTTATTACAGCGACAACTAAAGTATGATTTTAAAGCCTGGTTCATAGAGCCTGCTTAGTAGGTGCAATTGAAACTGGATAAAATTGTTTAGGATGAACGAGTATATTCAATAAGGAATAAAATCTTCAGGGCTATTATTTAGACCGTGGAATGCTTTTCTATTGTGCTAAAAAATAATTAGAATTATAATTCAGACAGTTTACCGTTCTTTCTGATTATGAGCAGGAGTAAACTCCATGAAAGAATTTCACAATATCATGGTAAACAAATTAAAGCAATAATGACGGTTTTGAAAATGAAATTTAAGTTATAAGTTAAATAGAATTCCTCAACCAAAAGCGATTTTATCGATGAAGAAACTTAAAATAAATGCGCATGACAAAGATATCAATATCTTTGTTTTGAAGGCATTCAGCTAACAAAGATGTGGTTTTTAAACATGTATTAACACTGAATAAAGAAGAATTCAAAGTAAAAAAGCAGTCATTCCTAATATTTATTTAAGTGTAGTCTGAAAAATTGACTTGATAAATCTCACATTTGCCTGAATCTTGAAGAAAAATATATATTGAGACACTTGGTTCATTTGATAAATTTTTTTACTTTCTAAATTGTTTTTTCATTTTTATAACGTATCAAAGATGGCAATATGTTCACTTAGAAGCTGTAAACAATGCTGGTTTGCAAGGAGAAGCTTTACATTTATGTTTTTTAGAACCCGGTCCTTCAAAATCTTAACAGTTATAAGAAGATTTATTTTCCTATTTGTTGTTTCTTCAGATGTAGCTGATTTTCCATGAACGCATTGACTGCTGAATTGCAGCGATGTGTTAATGATGGATTGCAAATCCATTGTTTGATAAGTTGGAAGTTTCAGACGTGGAATCCCTTGTAATATATTTTGTTATTCCTATTATTCTCTTTTGCATGTTTATATTTTTTAGAAGAAGGCATTGAAAACTTTATCGAAATAAAACAATTTGAAAAACATAACTACAAGCCGCTATTGTACAGAATGAGAATGATTTTATTCTTGGCTATACACATTGACAAAAAACTAATTTGTATAATTAGAAATTCATCAATAATCAGTAAAGTTGAAATCCGAAAACTGGCTGAAGCACTGGACAATTGTCGAATTCCTAATTGAAAATTCTAACGAGATCCTCTGCTACGTAAAAAATATTTGAGTGATCAGCTCATTGGATGTATAAAATCGACAGTAAGTTGATCATCCAATGGGAAGTCGTGTATTTCGGGGCCAACCATTCCTCTGTATGTAAGTATAGCATACGAGGCAATGAAGGATAATTCGCGCTTTATCGTTAATTGGTTAAGTTGAAAATTCAAGTCGAGAATGGGTACTCGTGGCGCAGTGGTTAGAGACTTGCTTTCTAACTGTGAGGTCACGGGTTCGGTTCCCACCAGGCTCCGTTGGTGTGCACTGCAGAAGAGTTCCAAACAGAACGAAACAGCTGTCCAGTGCTCCAGCCAATTGTCGGCTTTCGACTTTACTGACTAATGGTGAATTTCTAATTAAAAATTCTAACAAAATACCCTAATACCTAAAAAAATAATTTGCATAAATTGGTTAACTAAATCTAACTAAATTCTGTTCCCAGACTGAACAGTTATTCTGTTTATTTGAATGTCCATTAATCACAGACCATTTGAAATAAACTCAAATTTTAAAATGACACTTACGTTTTTTATTCACTTGTGAATATTGTCTTCCTTTTTGGAGTTTCACAGTATTACTCAGCTAAAAAGATTGCTTTGCATGGCTAGTAGATAGACTATACTTCACTTTAAAGATAAAATAGCCTTGGTGGTTTCAATTCATTTTCATGATATGTTCGCTTATTCCAAAGGTTCTTCCGTGATGAGGTTCTGCATGTGTTTAAACTCAATGAATCCATTGCTTTCATTGGCCCATCAAAGGACTTAAGATGGTTGAAATACAGTAGGCCTGAAATTCTGTACTTCCTGGCCTAAGTTGATCATGTTCTAACACAAGATCGTATATATGACGCTAACCTCCATTGGTATTTGGTGAATCTCCTGAGAACACAAACATTGAAGAACAAAGCATTTTTCCTTCTTATGACAGAATATACTTTGCCTCAATCCAATTTTTAATAAGATATGAAAACAAAAGCTATTAAGACTTTTAAATAGCCAATGGGTTTCAACAAAGGATGAGTGACAAAGTGATTACTCTAACACCGTTTCGGAGTTAGTTTTGAATTTTACATAATTGTTTAATTTCTTGAGTTCAGATAATTGTATTAACATTACAAGAAATGAGCAAAGAAAGCCTTCTTTTCGTAAATGCTTTTTCAAAGCTCTACAATCATATGAAAAATCCACTTAAGGTGTATAAATAACTGACAAGCTAATTCTGAATTAGATAATATTTGGTCAGAAATCAATTGATAGTCATATGATGAAAGCGGTTGGTGTATTAACTAGACAATATATTCATTCATATTCATTCATGAAACATATAAAAATAACCTGAACATCCAGCAGCAGGTGAATATTAGAAGATGGGTTGCGAAAATAATGATTGAGGATAACAGTTAAGGTGACAACTATGATTATGAAGATAAAGAAAATTGTAAACACAGCGACGAACATTTTGCTCAAGGTAACAAATAAAAATAATGATAATTATAGGGCAAAGAAATAAATAAGTAAAATAAAATGAATCAAAGGGACCAGGGAAGGGAGACGTCATGCATTAGATTCTTCTGTATGCATAGCTCAGGCTTTCGTAGTCAAATCACAATGGCCTCCGCAATGGCTAGATGCTGTATTCTCACACCTTTGCACACATTTACACTTGTTCTATAAATAACCCTAAAAGCTGAGTCGAGACTGATGTTGTGCTCGGAGTCCACTAGCTGTTCCAAAATGGAGCTCCTTATGGATTTACGTTCTCCATTAATGAATCATGGAGGGTAGTATTTAGTCACGCGCTCGGACAACTGTCGCCAAGTACGACCAATGTACTTGGCTCCCCAGGAGCAAGTAAACTGATAAATACACAGAGGGGTGGTCAGATGTGACAATTCATCCTTATTACATAATTGAAACAACTTACGGGGAGTAAATGAAAGATATAAAGATGTTGCTGGAAAAGCTTTAAAGAAGAATTTATGAGAAGAAGGCTTTCTCTGCTCATTTCTTGTGTTTTTAATATAAACCATGGGGGTTTTCCGAATAATTGCGAATCCCTCTCCTTTTAAGAATGATTCGATGGCATCTATCTTCTAGTTGCTCGAAGTTTATCCATTCGATATTTGAAAGAGTTTTGAGCTTTACATTGTGGAACACTATTCAACTATTTTGATTGATTCGATGTTTAATCATACCAAAAATGAAATTTTTATCCATATTTTATTTGAATTTTATCCAATGAAATTATCTGAAATAGATTGGGATTGCGCAACATTTCCCTAAAAGTTCTGTGATTGTTTCTTTCTCAGAATGTTTGCTTGCTAAAGAAGTTTTCACTTCTCCATTATACCTCAATGCATTCTGAATTTTCGTCAATTATAATTGAACTACAATTCCCATGTTTTATTGTTTTCAGAATCCTAGATCAGGATGAATCACAGAAAATCTGTCGAGGTTGATGAAGATGAGCCGGAAGTAATCGTAAACCAGGAAGGGGTGAAAATGCAGAGATCAATTGGTCTTTTGAGCAGCATCTCAATTGTCATTGGTTCCATCATAGGATCGGGAATTTTTGTGAGTCCCACGGGAATATTAGCCAATATGGAAAGTCTTGGTGCCAGTCTCATTATTTGGGTCGCCTGCGGTTTGTTCTCCATGATCGGCGCATACTCCTATGCTGAATTGGGTACAATGATCAATCAATCTGGTGGTGACTATGCCTATGTTTATGAAGCATTTGGACCATTTATGGGTTTTCTACGCTTGTGGGTTGAAGTGATGGTAGCCAGACCAGCGACGATGGCTGTTATAGGAATGACCTTCGCTAAATATATTTTGCAACCTATTTTCCCAGACTGTGATCAGTCAGATATAATTCTGCGTTGCCTTGCCGCGGTTTGCCTTTGTGAGTCTGGTACTCTTTCGTCAACCAACCATGTTTTTAACTAAAAACCAGGTTAATGTCAATTAATTAATTACAATCCAATAACTACGACCAGGAAAAGAGATTTTCTAGTTGCTATCTTCCTAGAATTGGTCTGTACGAATGGATCTGATAATGATTGTAACATGTGATAACCAAAGATTCCTTTACCTGAACCTGAATATGCCACATGCTTTATTCATTATTTTATCAGTATTCTTCTGAGACATGAATTCAATGTTATGATATGAATACAAAATATTACGTCAAGATCGCTCAAACTTGTTGGTCCACAAAATATCTGCCACCACTTTGAAAAAAACAAGTTCTAGCAATCCTACTCACTTCATATAAGTATAACAGATTTCAGATTATGTATCAACAGGCCAATTTATATATATATATATATATATATATATATATATATATAAACTTTGTGATGTCATGAATTTAAAAATGAAGATACACAGAACTACAGTACTCTGAAAAGTTGATCTAATTTTAACAACCTGAAACTCTTCACCTAGCAATCCTCTTATTCCCTTATAAAGGAAGAGATAGCATAAAGTTCAAGTTAAATGTGGAGTTTTGTTTGGTTCATGAAGCGGGTTGCGGTAATCTCACACAAACTGTAGCTATCAAACCAACCTGTTTAATTAACTCAGGATTTCTTTTTAATATTGCTGAACCAGTTTATTACAACCTACTCTAAGATAACTCCAATGCTTGTTCTCATGAAATTAGCGAAATTGTTTAACTTTTCAAGCAAAAATCCTTTTGAACTGGAAATGTGATCATATTGCTCATATTTATGTGTCAATCTTAGATCATAGGAATCAAAATATTTCATCCTCTTAGTTCCAGCTGAGCATATATCAACAACTACAAAGCATTTTGATGTATCAGAATTTTGATGTCTTATTTTACTCTCCCTACTTATGTATGTCGAAGTGAAATTTAATGTCATGAGCTTTGCTGACCTTTCCAAACAAATAAAATGAAAACATGGTTTACTACCATTTGATATCGATTTTGGTTACTAAATTAAGTGAATTCGATTTGATAGCCTCACTCAATAAAATCCACTCAAGTTGCCTTCAAGAAGCAACTAATGTGATGAAGTCGCTGCGTCAACGTTGTAAACTGAGCTGATTAGCTGTACGACTCTTGGTTTTAATCGGAAAAGTCCTGACAAGAGATGTTATTGGTATAGTTAATCAGAACAAACACTATCCTTAGTGAGCGTAGTTAAGCTCTCCAGACTACTGTCTGTCCAAGGTTATACCTTAGGAGTCAGGTGAAAATCTTCGATACACCTAGTGTGAGACAGAATATATTGGTTGTAAGCAGGCCAATCTTCCATCAAAATCGCCTGGATTTAATTCTGTCATGAGGTCGAATGAGCTTCAATGACAGCGTAACTCAAATTTATTGCTTTCTTTCGATATGGGT
>CAXIVU010000182.1:5000-7500 GCA_964035795.1 Pterobdella sp. o SKG-2022
CGTAGACGCTTGGGCGCCTTTTGATGGTATCTATTGGCGTCGCCGATTGCCGGATGCTAAAGAATCTCAGCCTAGCGTCGCACTCGTAGCCATTCGTACGTTCATAGCCTACCAAAAGACCACGTACGGCAAACTTGTCGGACAAAAGATGTCGAGTCGGTGAAAAAAATTAAATTTTTCACCGCCCTACTTTTGCACTCCAGTTTACACCCTAGGAAAGGTAACAAACTGAGTAGAGGACGTTTTGTTTTGATAAAACGCTTCAGAAATTTTTTCAAAAAATTTTTTACGAAAAAAAGTTATTTTGGGCACCGTCGGTGCCTATAACGCGTGCGTAGACGCGCTGTATATATATAGCAGCGTCGCGCGTAATGCAGCGCGTCGGCTGCAGCCAGCGTAAGTAGCTAGGGGCGGCGGCGCGTTAATCGAGTGTGAATCGAAATAGAGAGTAAAATTGGGTGCAATGTAAGTAACTGAGTAGAGGACGTTATCTTTATGCAAAACGCTTCAGAAATAGTCGGCACTTAGTCGAGATTTTGATCGAAAATGACTTTTTTTTTTTAGTTGATTTTTTTTCACTAAATTACTTTTAAAACATATGTAGAATATAATTTTTGATAAAAAAAGTTTTTTTCATCATTTTTCACTTAATTCGATAAAATAAATGAAATTTATTCTAAAATGAATTACTTCGATTCGTATACATTTGTGATTGAGTAAACGACTAAATTTAATTAATAATCATCTATTTAATGAGAAAAAAAATTTTTTTAAATTTATTTTAAAAATAATCGAAAAATAAATATATATATATATATTTATATATTTTGAGCGTTTTTAAAATGTCACAATAAAGTATTGTAACATTTAAATTTGATTTTAGTTAATTTAAAAAAAAAAACCATTACCACGTGTATGCTCATTGTTCTAGTAGGGGCGCGAACTGGTGGTTATGATAATGATCTTCGTGTGTGCACGCGTGTTGCACGGCCGCGGCGGTGATGATGATGATGATGATGATGATGATGATGATGATTTTAGTCTTATGAAAAGTCGAAATAGAAAAAATTTATAAAATTTAATTGAAAATTAAAATTAAATTTAAAATATTAATCGAAAAAGTGTGAGAAAAAAAAATTAAATAATTTAATATAAAATGATTAAATATTTAATTAAAAAAATAAATTTATTAATTAATAAATTTTAAAAAATTAATCGAAAATAATAATTTTATCATTGCAAGTCCCACGAACGCCAAGGCAAGGCAAGGCAAGGCAAGGCAAGGCGACGCGACTCGCTTTAAGAAAGAGCGTTTCTAAATTCTGAAGCGATTTATTAAAACACAACGTCTTCTACTCAGTTACTATCCTTTTCTAGGTTGTATATGTGAGTGTGCGTGATATACACGCGCTCACATATGCAGCGCTTAGGCACCGTCGCGCCATAAAAAAGTAGCGTAAGATGCGTCTAGAAAGGTGCCTATGTTGAAGGGTGAATAATGTGGTGAATAAAATGATGCCAACTCTAGAACCCCCACACGTGTGTGTACTCCATACGCAAGTACCAATGAATACAAAGGGGCATCACGAGGCGGGCGAAGAAAGGCACCATCACCACCATCACCCGTCTAGTCATGGTAAAAGTGTAAAAGTGCAAAAAAGTGCTGGACGTGATCTGGAACCTCCACGTGGTGTCCGGTGGGAAATTCTGGCTTCTCTTTTTGCAGCAGCAGCAGCAGCAGCAGCAGCAGCAAAAGAGAAAAAAAGAATTTGCAAATACCAGATCGTGAAATGGGAAGCTGCGTGAAAAGACCCACATATAAAAGTGAGTGTTGGCGTCACAAGGGCCAATAAATAAACTAGTGTGACGAACCACTACTTTAAAGCGTAAAGAAAAACACTGCCGTCGGTCTCGCCGCTCTTTCTTCCTTTGTCTCGGCGTGTGTCGGTGTCGATGCGTGGTGCATCATAAATAAGGCCAATCTTAATCGTCCTAAGTCGGCACCTTAAAAGGGCTATTGCCTGCTATTTGTCAGTTCGGCGGCGGCGGCGGCAAGGTACAGGCCACAAAACACGCCACCGCCGTCCCGTCCAAAACTGAACATTTAGGCAACAACCAGTCGTAAAATAGCTCGACGAAAGATGCGTCTAAAATCGCATCTTTCAGTCCCAAATTTCTAAATTTTTCGGCTCGCTGCCGCGAGCCGCCAGGGGAAAAGGATCACTATACTGACTTTCAAACCCGCGTCCAAAACCGGCCACTTCGTATGCAAAACGCTTCATAATTGTAAAGCGTTTTGCAAAAAAGTGCAATTTTACAATTTACAAGTTACAATTCTAAAGCGTTTTGCATTTTTTCAAATTTTTAGGCACCTTACCCCACATCCTTAGACGCATCCTTGCCAGTGTCTCATACTATTTCATCCCTTCGGCCACATACGCCGCCACTTGCGGCAGAGTCATTTCCATCTATCAATGCGTCCACTGTCTGTGTCTGTGTC
>CAXIVU010000182.1:15000-18605 GCA_964035795.1 Pterobdella sp. o SKG-2022
AAAAGCTTCATTAAGGCCTATGTCACTCACTCACTCACTCACTTTAGCACTCTTTGCCATTCGACCAAATTCGACCGTCGTTTTGGCAGCCCTTATCGCCTTTAATGAACGCTTCAACTGGACACCCACAACTTTTAGCTAGACAACGCTATAAAACGTGCCTGAAAAAAGCGTGATTTAACGGTGCAAAAGCGTCGGCGAAGACGACCACGAAGACGAAGAAGCGAAGGCGGTGACGGCAGAGAGGCTAGTGTGTGTGTGTGTGTGTGTGTGTGTGTAAGGCGCGAAAGCAATTAGGCGACGACTATCGCCATAGTTTCGAATTGAATCGAATCGAATCGAAAATGTATAACCTCGACGATTTCAGTCCGAAATCGAGTGATTTTTTGCGAGCGCTTTTTGCTTTTACGCTTTTCGCCCTATACGCCGGCAAGGTGTAAACGGGCATAAAAGACGCAGCAAGTAGCACGATATCGCTTCGTTCATGGTGCATTTTGTTATGCCTTTGGCGGAAACAAAATTGCTGATCTGTCTGTCATTTTATAGTCGTTTTAGGACTACATTCGCGTTCAATTTGGACCCGTAGACGCTTGGGCGCCTTTTGATGGTATCTATTGGCGTCGCCGATTGCCGGATGCTAAAGAATCTCAGCCTAGCGTCGCACTCGTAGCCATTCGTACGTTCATAGCCTACCAAAAGACCACGTACGGCAAACTTGTCGGACAAAAGATGTCGAGTCGGTGAAAAAAATTAAATTTTTTCACCGCCCTACTTTTGCACTCCAGTTTACACCCTAGGAAAGGTAACAAACTGAGTAGAGGACGTTTTGTTTTGATAAAACGCTTCAGAAATTTTTTCAAAAAATTTTTTACGAAAAAAAGTTATTTTGGGCACCGTCGGTGCCTATAACGCGTGCGTAGACGCGCTGTATGTATATAGCAGCGTCGCGCGTAATGCAGCGCGTCGGCTGCAGCCAGCGTAAGTAGCTAGGGGCGGCGGCGCGTTAATCGAGTGTGAATCGAAATAGAGAGTAAAATTGGGTGCAATGTAAGTAACTGAGTAGAGGACGTTATCTTTATGCAAAACGCTTCAGAAATAGTCGGCACTTAGTCGAGATTTTGATCGAAAATGACTTTTTTTTTTTAGTTGATTTTTTTTCACTAAATTACTTTTAAAACATATGTAGAATATAATTTTTGATAAAAAAAGTTTTTTTCATCATTTTTCACTTAATTCGATAAAATAAATGAAATTTATTCTAAAATGAATTACTTCGATTCGTATACATTTGTGATTGAGTAAACGACTAAATTTAATTAATAATCATCTATTTAATGAGAAAAAAATTTTTTTTAAATTTATTTTAAAAATAATCGAAAAATAAATATATATATATATATTTATATATTTTGAGCGTTTTTAAAATGTCACAATAAAGTATTGTAACATTAAATTTGATTTTAGTTAATTTAAAAAAAAAAACCATTACCACGTGTATGCTCATTGTTCTAGTAGGGGCGCGAACTGGTGGTTATGATAATGATCTTCGTGTGTGCACGCGTGTTGCACGGCCGCGGCGGTGATGATGATGATGATGATGATGATGATGATGATGATTTTAGTCTTATGAAAAGTCGAAATAGAAAAAATTTATAAAATTTAATTGAAAATTAAAATTAAATTTAAAATATTAATCGAAAAAGTGTGAGAAAAAAAAATTAAATAATTTAATATAAAATGATTAAATATTTAATTAAAAAAATAAATTTATTAATTAATAAATTTTAAAAAATTAATCGAAAATAATAATTTTATCATTGCAAGTCCCACGAACGCCAAGGCAAGCAAGGCAAGGCAAGGCAAGGCGACGCGACTCGCTTTAAGAAAGAGCGTTTCTAAATTCTGAAGCGATTTATTAAAACACAACGTCTTCTACTCAGTTACTATCCTTTTCTAGGTTGTATATGTGAGTGTGCGTGATATACACGCGCTCACATATGCAGCGCTTAGGCACCGTCGCGCCATAAAAAAGTAGCGTAAGATGCGTCTAGAAAGGTGCCTATGTTGAAGGGTGAATAATGTGGTGAATAAAATGATGCCAACTCTAGAACCCCCACACGTGTGTGTACTCCATACGCAAGTACCAATGAATACAAAGGGGCATCACGAGGCGGGCGAAGAAAGGCACCATCACCACCATCACCCGTCTAGTCATGGTAAAAGTGTAAAAGTGCAAAAAAGTGCTGGACGTGATCTGGAACCTCCACGTGGTGTCCGGTGGGAAATTCTGGCTTCTCTTTTTGCAGCAGCAGCAGCAGCAGCAGCAGCAGCAAAAGAGAAAAAAGAATTTGCAAATACCAGATCGTGAAATGGGAAGCTGCGTGAAAAGACCCACATATAAAAGTGAGTGTTGGCGTCACAAGGGCCAATAAATAAACTAGTGTGACGAACCACTACTTTAAAGCGTAAAGAAAAACACTGCCGTCGGTCTCGCCGCTCTTTCTTCCTTTGTCTCGGCGTGTGTCGGTGTCGATGCGTGGTGCATCATAAATAAGGCCAATCTTAATCGTCCTAAGTCGGCACCTTAAAAGGGCTATTGCCTGCTATTTGTCAGTTCGGCGGCGGCGGCGGCAAGGTACAGGCCACAAAACACGCCACCGCCGTCCCGTCCAAAACTGAACATTTAGGCAACAACCAGTCGTAAAATAGCTCGACGAAAGATGCGTCTAAAATCGCATCTTTCAGTCCCAAATTTCTAAATTTTTCGGCTCGCTGCCGCGAGCCGCCAGGGGAAAAGGATCACTATACTGACTTTCAAACCCGCGTCCAAAACCGGCCACTTCGTATGCAAAACGCTTCATAATTGTAAAGCGTTTTGCAAAAAAGTGCAATTTTACAATTTACAAGTTACAATTCTAAAGCGTTTTGCATTTTTTCAAATTTTTAGGCACCTTACCCCACATCCTTAGACGCATCCTTGCCAGTGTCTCATACTATTTCATCCCTTCGGCCACATACGCCGCCACTTGCGGCAGAGTCATTTCCATCTATCAATGCGTCCACTGTCTGTGTCTGTGTCAATCGCTTCAGTCAGCAGCCGCGTATAATCGAGATCTATTGCAGCATCGTGCCTTATTTTCACAAAACTTCAACAAAAACGCTCACTCACCTTATCAATATCAATATCAATGGGCAAACAAGTCATTCTTCTCACATATTCAAACTCCATCTCTTCTAAGCAACAACGCATTGGCAAAGTTATCGTCGAACCGTCAGCCTAAATTTCACTCAAAATTTGACCACACGATGCGTCTCACATTCCAATGAGACTTAGTCGTAGGTTACACGCAGTCACACGCAGTCACACCCAGTCACACGCAGTCACACGCAGTCACACCCAGTCACACCCAGTCACACGCAGTCACACGCAGTCACACGCAGTCACACCCAGTCACACCCAGTCACACCCAGTCACACGCAGTCACACACACGTTGGCAATACTTCGTGTATGATCTGCGTGTTTTTCAGACAATGGAATATTGGGCCTTGTTACGCCCGCGAAAGAAATCGAGAGACTGTTGGGTGCCTGGTTAGAGTATCGAAT
>CAXIVU010000183.1:0-16403 GCA_964035795.1 Pterobdella sp. o SKG-2022
AAATAGGATTCATGAACTTTAGATAAAGGACAGTCCCATCCATTATTGTACATATTCACAGCTAACAAGGGATCAAATTCGAAACATTATGAGTAAAGGTGAGTTATTTTTCGTGAAATCGTATTGTACTACCGTTATTCGATTTCTTAATCCAGGAAGCATTTTAAAAACAATTAAGTTTCAGTGAGAAAATTGAGTAAAATTGAATGTATTAATTGGCGGTTTATTTACCTTCATCAGATTCGTGCACAAACGATCAGGAAAGAAAATTTTCTGTATTGAATATTCAACTGATTTTCAAAATATAGTCATTGTTAAAGTTGATGACGGATTGTGCTGGAACCTTTACACTACAGTGTATTAATCAGCTCATTTATAAAAATCTCTTGATTTCCCGTGTAAAGCTTTTGTTTCAAAGGTAAAAAATTTTGAGTCACTTTATAAGAGTCGCAATTGAGGAGAACAAAGTTTAAAACATGCATCTGAACTGTCAAGATTTGGTTTCCTTGGACTTTGATACAAGTGTGTAACACTCTAAATCTTTAGTTTGGATTTTATCTTCTTTGAGCTTCAAGCTTTGATTAACTGTTCTAATAGTTCATGATAAACGAAAAAATAGGAATGATTTTCATACTTAGAATCCTATTCACATTTCATGGGAGTGACTATAGTTTATGTCAAAAACAGTGTCGATATGAAAAGAAAAATACCCACGTTTTCATCTGCCTCCATGAAGTTCCAAGAAGACGATCCTAGTCTTTTACTGAAATGTAGGAAGAATCTAGTAACGCACACTTACCACGACACTGGACTTCATAACAATAGCTGACTAACATTGGTAGTGATCTGATTATTGTTCACCGAAGATTTCAAAATTCGAATTTAATTAGGTTTTATCTCATTTCATGTATTCCGCGGTAAAGTTTACATCATCATTATCATCATCATCATCATCATCATCATCATCATCATCATCATCATCATCATCGCCGTGTTCAGCTGCACACAATGAGTTGTAGCAATGCATTATTACTATCCGACCACATCATAGTTACAAATAAACAATTGTAGTCGAAAAGGTTTAAATAAGGACGAATTACATCACATTAACTTATCATCGTGTCATTTCTATTATAAGATGTTTGCAGTTCTTTTTCTGACTGTTTATAACAAAGCAAATACTGAGAAGTAAAACACATATACACTGACACAATTTTCACGACATAAAATAGTTCAAAACAGTGTTTCAATTTCTTCATTCCTTTTCAACTTTGTAATGAGTGAGAACATGATTTGTGATCTCAGAATAAAGGCATGGGTCAAATCAGAAAGAAGTGGGAAGCTCTGTGTGGAAAGTGCAAAGGTCATCACTGATAAACGATCAAGAGCCTCTATTTTGTTGGGCATGTGCTTTGAATCTTCAAAGCGAAATATTTCTGGAGCTTATGCATGTCAAAAATAGTCCCTGATGTTTGACGTATACACCTTACAACTTAAAAGGTATCAGTTCAATGCCATCACCCTCCATCGGCACTTCAAACAATGAGCTTAAAAAGCACGAAGCATTATTCAACATTCTCCTCATTAATATTAGTAAAAACAACTGGCGATACTCACTCTGACATACTATAATGGTAAGATTGGTACCAAAACAAACGGGCTGATGGATCTTCCACGATTGCGTGTTATTGGTACAACTCACCTAATCTCCATCTTCATTGAAACTAGTGAACAAGCCAACAATGAAAATTCCCCTGATTCAACAGCTTCAACCATTTTTTATCACGGAATCGATCAGTTCTTCAACTCTATGGATAATATTTATACTCTACTCATCCCTAAAGTAGGCTTTTACAGTTTGCTTGAATCGCTATTCCGCAAATTATTTTCGGAAAATCATAAACTTCTTAGCAGAATAGTTCATTCTCAGATGAGTCAATAAGTTTGTATCTATACCTGATGAGTCGCTACTACCTCCAAACAGGTCTTGTACTGAAAGATTTTGATTGACTATACCATGCCAATTACCGCCTAGTTATAATAATGCTTTACAATGAATAACCTTTACCATTGAGTTCAAAAATCTGGTGAAACGTTATCACACAGAGACCTGACATTTCACGTTTTATAAATTTCTCTCAGTCCTGTTCATTCTGGAATTTATTCATCATATTTTAGTCGACTCCTGGATTTCTAAAATTTCTTTTGAACATTTGAACTACTGACTAATAATAAGTATTGCGATATTTCATTCACAATTTTTCAACAATCGTTTTAGCGAAGTCGAAATCCCAAATCAAAGCTGATGTGAGTGGGGATAAGAATTCAGGAAATGCTAACCAAAAAGGAAATGATTCAATACAACCCCAGAGACCACGTATTATTTTCGATGATTCGATCGAGCAACTGCGAATCACAGATGAGAGAATTCAGCAGGTATGAGGGTAGACATGTGGTATTCCTGTAATCGCCTAACCTTGCTTTTTTGAAATGATGATGTGGTGTTGTGGCTACCTTTTCAGTGTTGCAAGCCATGGTCAGTTTATCCCTGATTATTACGCAACAGATAGAGGTGAGCAAAATGAACGGAAAGTTTTTCAATATCAGTCTGAATAAATAAACGAAGTATAAAATCATCAGAAACTCAACTTGAACCGGTGACCTCTCGATGTAGAGAGCAGAAAGATGGTAAAATCGCTTGATTTTGAGGAATCTCAAACAAACTAGTTGAATATTTTGTTTTGTTTCTTGTTTATACCCTATGGTGTAAACTCTTATTTTCTGGCAGCAAAATCAGTTGGGCTCATTTATCGATTAAGAGTCCTTGTTTATCAACCCAACTATTTAAAACGATGCACTCTGATATGAGTAAAATTGGATTACTAACAAAAATGTTGATAGCCTCTCAACCTCAAGAATGAAGGGCATAAAGTGCAAGCAGGATATAATGAATTCATTTTATTTCGGATAATATTCTTGATCGGCCTACCATGGTAACACTGATTGCATTGGTTGCTGTTCCAAGGTGCTCTACAAAATTCCCTTAAAGTATTCAGTAAACTCGCTTTCAGTTATTGTATATCACTGAGGCCCTCATCATTCATGATATCAAAGCGGATATTGGCTGTCAAAACAAATACTCCTTGTATGTTTCATTACCATGGACATAAGTATCACTTATGAACTCAAAAGTGCATACGCTCTGCTAATTTATTCACCGAATCTAATTGGGATAATTTCATTACACAATTGATTTTGTTGCCTCTGCTAAAATGTCACGTTGTTTATACAGACTAAAGATTCGAATTGTATAATAGCTTCCCCTTAATGATAATCATTGTTTCCGCCAAGCTTCTAAGTTCCCATTTTTCGAGTATTATCCATTATTCATTACATAAGTCAGAAATTACCTAAAGAATAGTGGGATATTGGTGATTAGGCATTATTCAGTTAAAGAGTAAGGGTCGCAATAGGGAGGTTAGTTTGGATGGTGCTTAAGAGATAAGAAGACATAACAACTAAAACATATTTAAAGTTAAGAATTAAACTAAAAATAAAAATTAAAAAATTAATCGTTGAAAACTCAGAAATTCAAATGAGATAAAATTACTAACGAAGAATTTCCGTCAAGTCCATGGTAATCAAAGATTTTGAACATACTTTTTCTGTATGTGTAAGCTTGGAGGTTTGTAGTGGATTGCTAACGCCTCAGCCGTGCATAAAAGTTTGAGTTGAACTCTTTTTGAGTATTTACATGGCACTTTGCAAATTATTTTGAATGTCTTATCGGGGTCAGCTGTATGATAAGTTTGTAATAAGTGTTCCAGGATGGAACTGGTGACTGATCGGATTTCTCCTTTACAAAACCAGGTAGGCAAATGCTCTCTTATGCGCATTGACAAACTTCGTTTTGTGCGGCCAATGTATGTTGCCCCACACGAGCAAGTGAACTCATATATACACATGGAAATGGCCTCTTTTGGTAGCATGTCTTTGACGCAAGTGGAGAACATTGGACTATTTGAAAAGGTCAATCGCAGATCAGCTGCGTGGTAGGTTCGTTTTATTGCTCTTCGTAAACAGTTCCCAAGTAGTTCAGAATCTGCAGCTGTTTTGAATGGAAAAGTGAGAAAATGATGCTTTTTGGGCACCACTGTCTGTTCGGTCTTTGGGGATAGTGCCCGTAGATGCTTATTTATGAACGTATCAGGGTAACCACTTTCGTGGAGTTTGGTCTTAACTAAAGTCAATTTCTGATCAATAACATCCAGACTGCATATTTTAAATATCTTAGAGCTCACCGACTTAATAAGGTGACGCTTTTGGTGAAGTGCCTACTTCGTTTTGTAAAGGAGAAATCCGATCAGTCTTCAGTTCTATCCTGGAACACTTATTACAAGCTGATCATGCAGGTTATATAATCAATCTACCTTAGCTACTCGATGTTATTATTCATTAAGTAAAGCTGCTTTCACTTTGACAAACATTGTCTCTTCACACAAATATAGTAATCCCCTGTAACTGGGTCAACCCGCCACCTCATCTTGTAGGTAATTTTTCACAACTAATTGTATGAGCTTGGAAAGAACCTATTGAAAAGAAATTTTTTGCTCACCCAGTTGTTTTCACTAAAAGGAGAGACTAATTCGACAGAAGATTCCCTCATGTCATCTTCAATTGTGATTACTAAACAACAGCGAGAACAATGAACGGATTTGTAAGAATTTGTTTATGGTAATCTCAACGCATATTCCGAAGAAGTTGTGTATTTCTGATATTGTTTCGCCCCTGAATGATCACACCACTCCGTTCCAATAAGATTACACTTCCTCCACAATGGAACAAGAGAATGAACATAACTTTATTGTTTAGTTTATGATTTTTTGTGCATACAATGTCGTATTAAATCATGCATCCTGCTTATTGGTAAAATTTCTAGAAACACGAAAAAATCGGAGATATATAAACGGACTAGTTGATTCAAGGAATAAATCTCCAATGTTCGTACCCCTAACCTTGATCATAAAACTTTTCATGGCGTGTGCCAACCGTTAGTGAAACTCACTCGCTCAAGTGAGGCATCGAAATAGGAAGAACCTTGAAGTTGTGAGTTTGTTAGATCCTTTCTTGTTCTGAATCGCTTTATCCAGCCTCAATCATTGCACTGAAGTGGAGTATTTTAGTTACACACTCCCTGAGGCTCATATGACTATGGTAAGTGAATTCACTCATTTCTCACCAAGCATGCTACGACCGCTTTATCCATCATCAGCTTCTAACCAATCGGTCCCTGGTTAGGTTCTAACACTACACCTGATGAGTCCGAACGAGGACGAAACTGGTCGTGGAGTGATTCATAAATAGTAAGCTTTATCCACTCATTAAATAGAGCAGGATCAGCTAAATGAGTCTAGATACATTGATGCATGGAATAATAACCTCGTTTCGGACAAACAACAATTAATGTGTTGCTTTCAAGATGGTGATGAATTGGAACTCGGAACTGATGGACTGGCAATTGATTCACTCGTTACTCGACTGCCAAATCTGTATGGGCAGCACTGAGTAGAGTGATAAGATGGCCCAGCCTCGGTGATGCCCATGAAAGTAGGATTTTTAGCTGAACTTGCTCTGAGCCTCGTACGAATTGGCGTTTTCGCTCTGGGTTAGACTCATCAGCTCTTTATCAATTGGTTCCCGGTTCGAATGTGACACGATGAAATCTCTACCTGATAAGTCCAAAAGTGGACGAAACTGATCGTAGAATACTAAGTTCGAAAAATTAGTTACAAAGCATCCGGGAAAAGATTTGTCAAAATGTTTCAGATTATAGCCTTTTTCTGGAATACGTTTTTTTCTACACAATAGATATTAGTATCTTATGTTATAAACATGAAATGAATTGCATTAAATGCTAAATTCTATTAACCTGTGTTGTTTTGCGTGTTTACAGCGCTTACAAGAATTTGAGAAAAGACATCCCTCAAATATAGACAAAGTGATCAGTGAAGAACATTCATTTCAACGAGTAATTGTTCGAAAAGCTATTCCGGAAGACGCGAAGCCAAAGCCTCTGGAAAAGTTAGTGTTTTTGTGCAGCCAGAATGATTTATTTGTGAACATAATTTAGTTGCAAGTAAAAATGTGGCCCAAATATGTAGGATGCATAGCGAGTGAACATGTTGTGACATCTTAAAAAGTTGTGGATAATCTGGAATTTGAAACAGATGTTTCAATTCAGGTATATATGACAGTAGAGAAGGTCTGATATCATTAGACCGCTGTAGACCTGACAAAATATTAAGAATAGAATAAAAAAAAACAAGATTTCATCTAGATACCACTGATCTTCTTTGTTATTCAGATAATGATTAACTTTTACTGCTAGTTGTATTATGAGGCTGCAGAACATAGTGGTAAACATACTCACCTAGCACGCACATGATCCAATTTCGAATTCCCCGCTTAGATGGAATCCAATTATGCACAATTGAGTTTACACAGAGCTAATCTGGAAGGTAGCGCTTCCTTTCAAAGTAGGTTAGTTCGAAAGGTTACCTACAGATATGGGATGCAATCAATTGTGAGTTTTTTTTCAGATACATAGGAATAACATACAAAAATCCTCCAAATTATAAAAAAAATCATGATTTTTGTTTTTAATTTTTTAATTTTTAATTTCGGTGCAATTTAGTTGTTAGTATTGTGGCGTTTTATTTTTGTTACCAAAATCATAAAAAAAGAAATTATTTTATACTTGTAATATTGGTTCTTTCGATATTGTTTGCTTTGTCTCAGTTCACTAATTTGACGATGCGTTGATTACTTTTTACCTTGGTAAAGTATACTTGATTCTCTACGGAATTATTGCAGTCAAAATTGTCTAGACCTTCAGTGGAAATAATTACTGCATACCCTTGAATTATCGAGTTAAATCACGAATACATGATAGTAGAATTTCCTTGGTCCAATTAACAGCTCTTGGGAAAAAATGACACAACGGAAATACATATCGATGAGTGTGGTTGGGGAGTACATCCATTAAATCTCGTCTCAGAATGACTGACTCAATAGAGTGGTCTAACGAGTCAAAATGGATAACTGACGATCTGTGGAATCACATGGATATTAACCATATAATTGCACCCAGTGGGTTAGATTGATATGTAAATTCGACTAGTAATAGGAATACTGGAATTCAATAGCAAAATGATTTTACAGATATTCTGTTGAAATAATAATAGAGAGACGAAAGAAAGCGAGGTCTGGGATGAGTGATGTAAAATTAAAGATACCCAATGGGGTTCTGAATAAAACCTGCGTAATTTCAATCAACAGTCACTTTTACCCGATTTTCTAAAGCGAGAGAGCATTTTCTATCACATTTATTTCATGATCTTTTAGAAAGGATAGATTTTGTTTGTCTACTCTTTTAGTCAGGCCGGAATGCTTAAAAAATCACTCATTCTTTCAACGAGAGGTAAGGAAGATATATGAAGTTAACTAAAAAAAGCAGTAACTCATGCCGTCACTCGATATCCTGAAACGGCATCAGTGATGAATGAACATCAAATTTACGGGCTCAGATATGAAACGTTATTGATGTAAGTAGAATAAGCCCAAACAAAAATGAGAAAATTGGCTTCTCAATGTTCCCTGTCAAAAAGCCCAATATTTTGTATTCTCAACGAATATAGATTAAAATCTGACAAAGAATGTCAGTTACGGCTTTTGGATATAAATATCCCGGTACACGTTTTGATTTTCGTGAAATGCTTTTTAATACCATAAACAAAAAAGATGTCCTTTTTAATGATGAAAGAATTTTATCTGAATGGACAAGTTCATAACTTGCACTACCGGGCTACAGGAGAGCGAAGGGGTATTGTAGATTTTGCTCAGGATGTGATCCGAATTTAGTGTTATGGGCCAGAATGCTTTCTAAACCCCATCATTGGGACTCAGCTTTTCACATCAAGTGTAAAAACACAATCTATGCTGATCTGCAGGGCAAACTTAAATTTTGGCAATCTGAGGGATGCAAATGAACAGACAGTATTATTAAAATTTAGGTAAACGGAAACCACTTAAACCGAGGAAAATTGAAAACCGCATAGCCATTTCTCTAGTTTAGGGTCCCGCCTGAAAGTTGTATGCCCTTTATGTTCCCGGATTTATCTTATTACAACTCAGCCAGTAAACTCAACTTGGTAATTTTAATTAAAAATTTATTGATTAGAGCTGGTTGTCAAATTTATGAAACGGCATGACAAAGGCTAAAATAATTCTGTATTCATACACACTCCGAGTATTTGTGGGATAGGTTGCATGAATGCTTGGACGATGATCAGTCCCCTGAGATTATTGGGATGCTGCCAGTACTAAACGCATCACGATATGGACGTGCCCAGTCTTAAACATTTCGACAAGATTATTATCAAGAACTGAGTAAATACCCACTATCATGAGATGGGAACGATTCAGATTCATACCCCCGTACATTACAAAATTATTTTCTGTCGTTGATGGATCAAAAGCAACCACAACCCATATTCCAACATGGGGATGCAGCCATTGATAACTTACATCGAATCAAGCTTTGATGAATGTTTTTGGCTTGGAAATCATGGTATGGTCAGCTTATACTTTTGACTCAACGCAATCAGTCGTTTGCGTAGAGGTAGCGATGGTCCACGAACATTGTGTTTCTCGCTGACGAACATGATGATGATAACACCTGTCGGGTTAGTCACTGGGTGTGAGATCATTTTACGCATCCTATAACTTTACACATTTGTCAACTCTGCTGTACACGTGCTATGAATTTTATCACCACAAACAAACAATCCCAATACAATTTTTTGAACGCAATTAAAAGTTTAACTGATAACTCTCATATGTCTATCGGTTACACAGAATTGCTCTACTTCGAAAAGCTCCTTCCAATGCATCTTTGGCTGGACAGATCAGTGGGATACCATTTGAAGGTCCGCAGGCAAAACCAGGTACACTGGGACCAAGAATCCCCATCCAGTTTGACTGGTATGCAAGTGGACTAGGACCACGTTTGACTAAAGATGGATATATCAAGAAACACAGTCTGCTTGGGGATCCAGTCGAATTTTATCGAATCGCACTTGCCCGCAATGAAATTGAATGGGAAGTAAGTTGATTCAATATATATGCATTTGACTTTACCCTTTTTATAAAAAGATTCACCAGGTAAGCTGTGATTATTATTCAAAATATGTATTCTCGGAACAATGTGTATGTTCCCTAGTTATCACTTCTTTCATTTTATTTCATATTCATAATTATCACGGATTGTATGTTTATCACTTGGCCTCACATTTTTTACGTGCAAGACAACGTTTGTTGACCCTCCATCGGGTTGTTACCACGTTCCGGATTCGATGGCTGTAGGTCCTTCGGGGTCTTACACCAATGCTCTGTTATTACTCAGTTTTTTCGTTGCCATGTTCCCTTAATTTGTAGAACGGCATCTACCTTCTGCGCGACAGTTGTTTTATGTATGCACATATTGCTGCCAAATTTCCTTTCTTATTTTCGTTTGCCCAATGTTGAATTCCAAAATCAGCTTGAGTTGGCTGCTCATCATTGAACCTCCCCCTATGTACTTGCCGACCTTATTCCCTTGGGTGAGTGCTTGGAAACTCATTTCTTGCAACGTAAGCCATCCTATGGAATATTGCGCAGCGTCCTCTGACCCAGGTTATTGTGTCAGGCTAATCCGGTGAGGGATGCTGCCAAGCATGACGTCTTACAGTAGGTGTTTTCTTGAGTTGCATACCTCAGTAAACCTCTCAGTCACTTATAAAACGCATTTTCAACCTTCTGGTTTTTCTAGCTTTTGTGTTTGATGGTAATAAGGCCAATCTCATTTGAGTTACGTTGAACCTAACTTGCTTGCGAATCCTTCTACCTGAAACTTTTTGGGCCGTTTGATTGACTAAGCTATCGTTAATGGGTGATACCATTCAATGAAAAGTTGATGCACACATATTTTAGGTTATATCACACTATACCAGTTTGATTTATAAAAAAAATTATTGCAAAATTCATAAACACCCTGATTTCGTGCATCAACTACTCAGACTATCAAGCTGTGAGGCTCACTGGGCAGACTATTCGACTGACATCCTAGAAGTGGCTAATTTAAACTTCATGAGAATGGTTTATTAAGCACGGAGAATGTGGTAATTTAAAGAGGAAACACTTGTTCAGTGATCATTAAAACAATTATGAAAAATAATGACAATAGTTTATTCAATATACAATTTGTTTCAGATATTTTGAATTATAAAATATTCATATATTAAAAGCTGAATGAAAAAATGTCTAATCCGTAACATGAAACACGGTCTTCGATCAAACAATATCTAGTTTCGTAGACATTCATACGTTTGTCATAGCATTCAGAAAAATCATTCCGGAATATTGACCAAAGCAATCTTCAGTTGGAATTCCACGTTTCCTGAGCCGACAACATTTCTCGGCGTAAATCCGGACCGAAGTTTGGTAGATCTGATTAACATAGATGAATATAGTGTAGTTTGTGGCTTATTTGGAGATCGAATAGTTCCACTCGAGAATAATTAGAACACTGAAAATTCTCTATTTTTGCATTCTTTTCATTTTCCACAATCATTTTTGACTTCAGTGATGTTTGTATAAGAATTATCTTTTTCTTTGATTTAAACTAATAAACTATCTTCATCATCCCTCACCGAGTTAGGCTGTTGACATACTTTAAACATTGAGTGAACTGTATGAGGATGTATTTTCTCTTTTGGGGACTAATTATTATCAAGTATCGCACTTACTCTCAGGAGCTTCGACCTAGCAACCCTAGGATAGGAAATCAAATGACTAATTAACTCTGCCAGGAATCTACGGTCTTCATCTTGATTAACAGCTATATGTTCTTAACAAACTTAAGTATACTACTCGTTAGTAGCTGAAATTAAATTTGAAAATTTTATCAATTTTTTTAACAGCGAGCCTATCAGGGAATGATTTGTCCAAGAAGGGTGTAAATAACTATGTACCGATTTAATCAATACAGGAAAATAAATACATCAATTGTCCAAAATACATCTCATTTCAGTTCATTCCAAGTGAAATACAGACACATCTCAAGGAACTATTAGTCAACACCAAATCAATGGATTTTCCGGCAATTTTATCCTGCATCCCAGAACAAGCCACACCAACGTCAAATGACGAAAGTGGTCATGCATCCTATTCCAGTGCCAAAACAGAAACAGTCTCGAATTCTTTGGGTCGATCCCAGTTTTCACGTCTTGAAGTTGATCCACCATTGGGTTCATGTAGTGGTGATGAAGCGGCTCTGAAAAACTGGCAACTCCGAGTGAGCCAGCAAAAGTCAATTCAGAACCGATTAGCAAGTAAGTAGAATTATAGCTATGATGGAAAAATCGAGGTTTATGATTTTGAAACACAAAGAATCGGCTAATAATTGGAAAGTAACAATACAGAACAGGTTTTCACGTAGTTTTTGAACAGGTTATCTAACATGATGTGGAAAGTATACGACTCTGATTTATATTTGAACCGGTATAGCTTCAAGTGTAGGAGCGTTCAGTTTTATTTTTAAAATAACCACAAGAAGGAGTAATATGAAACTTAGGCAAAGTTGTTATTTCATTATGTTTAACTGAAAATTTGTTGACACTTGATTATAGAAAACTAGCTAGATCACTAAAAACTGTTCCGTTCTGCTTGGAACTCTCCAGCTATGCGCATCGAAGCAGCCTGATGGGATCGCAAACCTCAAATTCAAGTTTAGAAAACATTGGCTCTTATCGTTACGACAGGAGTGTCCATTATCGACTGGAAATTCGTACTTAACTGATTAAGATTTTGGGTTTGGGTCCCATAAGAGCCTTTTTAATGTGCACTACTGGTGAGGTGCTAGACAGGTAGGAAGAGATGTACAATGCTAAAGCAATTTTCCGGTTGTCAAACTCAATAATTATTGGTTAGTTCTTCATCTGGAAACCGAGTAATCATCTTATTAGATGCATAAAACCAACAGTAAGTTGAATTTCGTGGATGGCTGTGTCCCCGCTACGAAAGCAACAATGAGGGATAATTCTTGCCATGTCGTTAATCCTTGAATACTCACAAAACTTGCTAGTATTTGTAAATTGATTAGAACATGCAGTTTTTAAGTTAAGTCTATCGTCCACTTTACCAAATAATGATGAATTTGCAAATAAAATAGTTCGCAATGGTTAAACACTGATAACTTTCCAGTAAATGGATGTACTACATAGACAATGAACTTCAGACCTATTATCTTTTTTGTAAAAATCCTTCATGGTAAATTTCACTGGGAGTGAACGTTTATACAAGCCTTAACAAAACCTATGCATAAGAGCTTTCCAATTTTCACCTGAAAGGCAATCAGTTTGTGTCAAGTGATTTTCAGCTAACGGAGCCTTTTGTGTCAAGTGATTTTCAGCTAACGGAGCCCTTTGTGATAATTTTATCCACTGAGAGACAATGTTTATGTAGATTCAGATATCGCAGTTCCAACAATTTTTCATATAATTTCACAAGTGACAATAAATTCATTTTTATACTAGGATACCATGAGAAGGCTATTGCTTTTCAATAGTTTATTTTTCATTATAACATTGTCAATTTTCTCTGGTTAGTTAGGTTTTCTTTTCACAAAATTCAACGCATCACTTCCACTGTTACCTACACAATATGGTGGTGCTTCGTTTCTATCGTGAAATGGCCGAGTGAGCTGCAATAAGCTTATTCATTGAGAATGAATGGCACTTGAGTTGCTCATTTTCAGAATTTACGGCTCATCTAGATTGCAACATAATCTTTGGACCTACACACTACTGTTCCAGGAATATGAACCATGCAATTAGGATTGTTAGCATGACCCGACTTTTCAGCTGCACGTTTCGATACTTTCCGTTTTCAGTATCTAGAGTAACTAGTTCTAATTATTCTGTCATAATAACCAGCTGTAAGGAAAGGAATTGTTTTGATAACACCTACCTATAAACATGGGTATAAATATCAACTGAAAAATGAATAACTATATCCAGAAAACGTTACTACATATAGGCTACCGCATTTAAATAGAGTTAAACATCAGATGACATGTTCTTGAAAGGTAACATCTATTTTAGGATACCGTCAATGTGCTTAAAAGTGGACATATTAATGTGAGAAAAACTCATCCTATTAACTCAACCAATCAGTCCAAAGTTCTATCCATGCCATATTCAATACTGAAACAATATTATATTTAATTTCATACTTAATGCTTGGTTTACTTTTATGATTGGCAGATGTGTTGAAAAGAAAACCAAACGACCTTGTCATGAACTCCGGAGAGGATATCTACCTGAATCAACTCGAGAAGGAAAAACTTGAACGAACCCTGCCGCTTATGTTAACTCGGGGTAAAGGATGTAAGTCCTTCAAAGTCATGAATACAAAAAAAGAATTCCTGATATTAACTAGTTCCGTCTGCTTACCCATAATGATAGTTTTGGGCACAATTCATCAGTGCATCACAATATCATGTACATTCCTGATTGGATTGCCTTAATCTGATTGCCTGATTCGATTTGGGAAGAATTAAGTTTTAGGTGTTTTATAACCTAAGGAACGTATCATGAAAGATTCAACGTCACATACTTCTCGTACCATATCATTGACGTGATTTACGTCTCTGTTATTTCTAATCACGCAAAAATAATATCGGGAGAGTTTTGCGATCAAATAATTTGATGTGAATTTGAGTTTGCATGTCTAATGTCTTGAAATTGGTTATCTTTTCCTTGTATAAGGAATAATAAAAAAGAGGCTGATCATTCTTTGAATATATGTAGTTGAGAGAAATGGCTGTATATTTTTCAGGAGTTATTACTCAATAATGTGGTATGGGCATAAAAGAATAAAAAGATAGATTGATGAATGTCATCGCTCAAAGAAAACGCTGGTGTCAATGACTCCAGCGTCTCATTTACGTGACCCAGAAGGACTGACTCAAATCAATCATGCATTAAGTAGCTCAAGGAGGCGTCCATGCTAATGCTACAGTGCGCAACAGGTACGTCCAAAGTCGTATCAGCTTTCGGGAATGATGATAAAGTGCTTCTAGACTCATAAAAAACTTCCAGGAAATGATTTCATTCCCTCACAAACTATGGTAATGGTTGGTAATGGTTCTAATCACACAATAAGAATAAGCGCACTTCGAGAAATAATCGGTCACATGTCTACAGTATATTACTGACGTATTTGTTTAACCATGACGTTGATTTCGCAATTTTCGAATATGTACGGCAATTCTAAATGTAAATTGTAAGCAGCAGTATATACCGAAGAAAATGGAAAATAATCAGCAGATTCTCATTGAAGTTTTGGTGTCAGTGATTTGATGTTACCCAAACTCCTCATAATTGTATGGACCAGTGCAGAATTTACTGGAACTATGTCTTTCCGTATGTGGTTTGTATTGTCATTTTAGAGGACGTATACACATCCGGTCAAATATTTCTCAGAGTTTTTTGGTACCGATTAATTTTCTTTTGTTTATTTTTGATATACACTGGCTTAAATTTATTAACTTCATTACCATGATTATGCATGATTATCCCAGTACCCAATTTTTATGTTCTGTTCAAAATAAACCAAGTAAAGACATCTATTAGATCCCTATTCCACCATTGTTTGGTTTGAATAACACGCGATCTTATTTGGTACGTAGTTATGAGACATGTGGATTTTTTCTCTTAACAGGGCGATATATGAACGAGTTTTGGAGTCAGCCAGAGTACGTTGGAATTCATCAGTCCGGTGACATCTGGTAAGAGTCTCACCTACCTATTATGTTTATGTTTTATGGTAGAAAAATAAAAATTTCATAACTTTTATTTATACTAATCATATGGTTTTTTACCATGACTGACAATGGTGTTGTCGCTATCAGTGGTTTCAGTATTACTGAACAATATGATATCAGTAGTTCATTGATTAATTAGGTAGTAAAATACGTATTTGTAAGGTAAGCTTCTTCTGGAGGAGAATTAAAGCAGCTGGTTGGATGTCGATATTTTAAAGCCATTAGTTACAATGTTTTCCATTGATTCTTCCATATGCCTTTTTATCAACACTTGAAAAATGATTTTTCATATTGATTACTAATAATACTGCACTAAAAATACTGCTTGTATCATCTTTGTCAATTAGCACTACGCTGACTCTACGTGAAAAAGGTATCCGTAACCCGTTAGAATATATCGCATGCCCTGAGATAATTCGAAGAGAAAAAGGTTAGTTTAACAATGTGTTGCTTTAGCTTCTTGTATTTAACTTACTCCAACCTGTGGATAGTGCTTCTGATGGGGCCATAGGCTGGGGTATTTTATTTCTCCAACTGAGTAACAACACATATGCTTGGTTGCTTGCTTTTATTAAAAAAAGAAATTATTCTTCATTTATGTGATGCAATACAAGCAAAAATTGGTTAAAGTGCGATGAAATTCGGCATAATACGATTTTACTTTTCCGAAGAAAAATATCTTTTATTCATTGTGGCACCTGATAACGCATTTGTTCGGTATTTTAGATAAGGGATATCAAATTAAACTTCCTTTTCTTAATCTATTAATCCAAAAATCTCTACGATATGGCGATGAGAAATGGAAAAATAACAAAGAACGGAAATCTGCGGGTTTTGGTGGACTTTTAACAGACGACAAGTCAAGTTGCTGCTGCTGTAATAACCTTTTGATATTTTTCTTCGAAATCATAGACGATGTGAATTGAAAAAGTCATCAGAATTTACAGCTGAATTTTCAACTTGCAGTAATATTTCTAAATGTAATCTGGAGTAATTAATGTTGAATTCTGGCCATGTGGAACAAATCCATGTAAGATGCAGGATTATTTAAAAGCGAAGATCAACTAAAATTTTTGGGTAACCTAAGAAACTTTGCGTATGAATGTGCATGGGTGTGTAGCCAAACATATTCGTAGTATTGATTTTAATTAACGATTGAACGTGTACGCACTAAGTGAGAAGTTGAAACGATTGGCCAATGCAGAATAACAGAGAATAAACAAGATGAAAATTGCAACAGAAAAAATGAATTGAGGAAAATAATAAAAGAAAGGCGATAGGACTATGAAATTGTCAACATCTGCACAATTCTCTTGTTTTGCGTAATAAATTAGCTTAATTAGTCATTTTACATCACAACGTATTCACAAAATACTTCATTTAATTGGGGAATTTTCCAACCTGTTTACCAACCAAAAATCAGACAGGAATGCCTAAAGGGCACAGAAAATTAGATATCCTGGAGAATACTACTTTATCC
>CAXIVU010000184.1:0-2500 GCA_964035795.1 Pterobdella sp. o SKG-2022
TAATGAGAAAAAAAATTTTTTTTAAATTTATTTTAAAAATAATCGAAAAATAAATATATATATATATATTTATATATTTTGAGCGTTTTTAAAATGTCACAATAAAGTATTGTAACATTTAAATTTGATTTTAGTTAATTTAAAAAAAAAAACCATTACCACGTGTATGCTCATTGTTCTAGTAGGGGCGCGAACTGGTGGTTATGATAATGATCTTCGTGTGTGCACGCGTGTTGCACGGCCGCGGCGGTGATGATGATGATGATGATGATGATGATGATGATGATTTTAGTCTTATGAAAAGTCGAAATAGAAAAAATTTATAAAATTTAATTGAAAATTAAAATTAAATTTAAAATATTAATCGAAAAAGTGTGAGAAAAAAAATTAAATAATTTAATATAAAATGATTAAATATTTAATTAAAAAAATAAATTTATTAATTAATAAATTTTAAAAAATTAATCGAAAATAATAATTTTATCATTGCAAGTCCCACGAACGCCAAGGCAAGGCAAGGCAAGGCAAGGCAAGGCGACGCGACTCGCTTTAAGAAAGAGCGTTTCTAAATTCTGAAGCGATTTATTAAAACACAACGTCTTCTACTCAGTTACTATCCTTTTCTAGGTTGTATATGTGAGTGTGCGTGATATACACGCGCTCACATATGCAGCGCTTAGGCACCGTCGCGCCATAAAAAAGTAGCGTAAGATGCGTCTAGAAAGGTGCCTATGTTGAAGGGTGAATAATGTGGTGAATAAAATGATGCCAACTCTAGAACCCCCACACGTGTGTGTACTCCATACGCAAGTACCAATGAATACAAAGGGGCATCACGAGGCGGGCGAAGAAAGGCACCATCACCACCATCACCCGTCTAGTCATGGTAAAAGTGTAAAAGTGCAAAAAAGTGCTGGACGTGATCTGGAACCTCCACGTGGTGTCCGGTGGGAAATTCTGGCTTCTCTTTTTGCAGCAGCAGCAGCAGCAGCAGCAGCAGCAAAAGAGAAAAAAAGAATTTGCAAATACCAGATCGTGAAATGGGAAGCTGCGTGAAAAGACCCACATATAAAAGTGAGTGTTGGCGTCACAAGGGCCAATAAATAAACTAGTGTGACGAACCACTACTTTAAAGCGTAAAGAAAAACACTGCCGTCGGTCTCGCCGCTCTTTCTTCCTTTGTCTCGGCGTGTGTCGGTGTCGATGCGTGGTGCATCATAAATAAGGCCAATCTTAATCGTCCTAAGTCGGCACCTTAAAAGGGCTATTGCCTGCTATTTGTCAGTTCGGCGGCGGCGGCGGCAAGGTACAGGCCACAAAACACGCCACCGCCGTCCCGTCCAAAACTGAACATTTAGGCAACAACCAGTCGTAAAATAGCTCGACGAAAGATGCGTCTAAAATCGCATCTTTCAGTCCCAAATTTCTAAATTTTTCGGCTCGCTGCCGCGAGCCGCCAGGGGAAAAGGATCACTATACTGACTTTCAAACCCGCGTCCAAAACCGGCCACTTCGTATGCAAAACGCTTCATAATTGTAAAGCGTTTTGCAAAAAAGTGCAATTTTACAATTTACAAGTTACAATTCTAAAGCGTTTTGCATTTTTTCAAATTTTTAGGCACCTTACCCCACATCCTTAGACGCATCCTTGCCAGTGTCTCATACTATTTCATCCCTTCGGCCACATACGCCGCCACTTGCGGCAGAGTCATTTCCATCTATCAATGCGTCCACTGTCTGTGTCTGTGTCAATCGCTTCAGTCAGCAGCCGCGTATAATCGAGATCTATTGCAGCATCGTGCCTTATTTTCACAAAACTTCAACAAAAACGCTCACTCACCTTATCAATATCAATATCAATGGGCAAACAAGTCATTCTTCTCACATATTCAAACTCCATCTCTTCTAAGCAACAACGCATTGGCAAAGTTATCGTCGAACCGTCAGCCTAAATTTCACTCAAAATTTGACCACACGATGCGTCTCACATTCCAATGAGACTTAGTCGTAGGTTACACGCAGTCACACGCAGTCACACCCAGTCACACGCAGTCACACGCAGTCACACCCAGTCACACCCAGTCACACGCAGTCACACGCAGTCACACGCAGTCACACCCAGTCACACCCAGTCACACCCAGTCACACGCAGTCACACACACGTTGGCAATACTTCGTGTATGATCTGCGTGTTTTTCAGACAATGGAATATTGGGCCTTGTTACGCCCGCGAAAGAAATCGAGAGACTGTTGGGTGCCTGGTTAGAGTATCGAATGGCTAGAGACGGCTTGGCATTTGCAAGTAAGTATGTATGCGCCTGGCGGGGTGTGGCGCAATGTGGTGGGCGGCGAGTGTCAGCGGCAGTAGGGCTTCATTTAATAATAGTAATAACAATAATCAAATAGATGGCGAAGAATGTTCGTCTATAGCGAACAAATCTTCGAGTCAAGAGGCTTAGTCTCAACAGATCGCAGAGGAATACTGCTCTACTGAGTACAA
>CAXIVU010000184.1:10000-12047 GCA_964035795.1 Pterobdella sp. o SKG-2022
AATTTTTTCACCGCCCTACTTTTGCACTCCAGTTTACACCCTAGGAAAGGTAACAAACTGAGTAGAGGACGTTTTGTTTTGATAAAACGCTTCAGAAATTTTTTCAAAAAATTTTTACGAAAAAAAGTATTTTGGGCACCGTCGGTGCCTATAACGCGTGCGTAGACGCGCTGTATGTATATAGCAGCGTCGCGCGTAATGCAGCGCGTCGGCTGCAGCCAGCGTAAGTAGCTAGGGGCGGCGGCGCGTTAATCGAGTGTGAATCGAAATAGAGAGTAAAATTGGGTGCAATGTAAGTAACTGAGTAGAGGACGTTATCTTTATGCAAAACGCTTCAGAAATAGTCGGCACTTAGTCGAGATTTTGATCGAAAATGACTTTTTTTTTTTAGTTGATTTTTTTCACTAAATTACTTTTAAAACATATGTAGAATATAATTTTTGATAAAAAAAGTTTTTTTCATCATTTTTCACTTAATCGATAAAATAAATGAAATTTATTCTAAAATGAATTACTTCGATTCGTATACATTTGTGATTGAGTAAACGACTAAATTTAATTAATAATCATCTATTTAATGAGAAAAAAAATTTTTTTTAAATTTATTTTAAAAATAATCGAAAAATAAATATATATATATATATTTATATATTTTGAGCGTTTTTAAAATGTCACAATAAAGTATTGTAACATTTAAATTTGATTTTAGTTAATTAAAAAAAAAAACCATTACCACGTGTATGCTCATTGTTCTAGTAGGGGCGCGAACTGGTGGTTATGATAATGATCTTCGTGTGTGCACGCGTGTTGCACGGCCGCGGCGGTGATGATGATGATGATGATGATGATGATGATGATGATTTTAGTCTTATGAAAAGTCGAAATAGAAAAAATTTATAAAATTTAATTGAAAATTAAAATTAAATTTAAAATATTAATCGAAAAAGTGTGAGAAAAAAAAATTAAATAATTTAATATAAAATGATTAAATATTTAATTAAAAAATAAATTTATTAATTAATAAATTTTAAAAATTAATCGAAAATAATAATTTTATCATTGCAAGTCCACGAACGCCAAGGCAAGGCAAGGCAAGGCAAGGCAAGGCGACGCGACTCGCTTTAAGAAAGAGCGTTTCTAAATTCTGAAGCGATTTATTAAAACACAACGTCTTCTACTCAGTTACTATCCTTTTCTAGGTTGTATATGTGAGTGTGCGTGATATACACGCGCTCACATATGCAGCGCTTAGGCACCGTCGCGCCATAAAAAAGTAGCGTAAGATGCGTCTAGAAAGGTGCCTATGTTGAAGGGTGAATAATGTGGTGAATAAAATGATGCCAACTCTAGAACCCCCACACGTGTGTGTACTCCATACGCAAGTACCAATGAATACAAAGGGGCATCACGAGGCGGGCGAAGAAAGGCACCATCACCACCATCACCCGTCTAGTCATGGTAAAAGTGTAAAAGTGCAAAAAAGTGCTGGACGTGATCTGGAACCTCCACGTGGTGTCGTGGGAAATTCTGGCTTCTCTTTTTGCAGCAGCAGCAGCAGCAGCAGCAGCAGCAAAAGAGAAAAAAAGAATTTGCAAATACCAGATCGTGAAATGGGAAGCTGCGTGAAAAGACCCACATATAAAAGTGAGTGTTGGCGTCACAAGGGCCAATAAATAAACTAGTGTGACGAACCACTACTTTAAAGCGTAAAGAAAAACACTGCCGTCGGTCTCGCCGCTCTTTCTTCCTTTGTCTCGGCGTGTGTCGGTGTCGATGCGTGGTGCATCATAAATAAGGCCAATCTTAATCGTCCTAAGTCGGCACCTTAAAAGGGCTATTGCCTGCTATTTTGTCAGTTCGGCGGCGGCGGCGGCAAGGTACAGGCCACAAAACACGCCACCGCCGTCCCGTCCAAAACTGAACATTTAGGCAACAACCAGTCGTAAAATAGCTCGACGAAAGATGCGTCTAAAATCGCATCTTTCAGTCCCAAATTTCTAAATTTTCGGCTCGCTGCCGCGAGCCGCCAGGGGAAAAGGATCACTAT
>CAXIVU010000185.1:0-2500 GCA_964035795.1 Pterobdella sp. o SKG-2022
CTAGGTCGTGCGATCAGCTGTAATTTATTCAGAGTCACCAAAATTGACGAGCCGTGAGACTCGATTGATTTTGATCTAATAAACGCGCCCTTTCCGTAAGGTCGGAGCTTTAGTGCATGTATTAGCTCTAGAATTACCACAGTTATCCAAGTAAATTTTTACGATCAAATAAATCATGGGTGGCCTAATGAGCCATTCGCAGCTTCACTATTTTAAAGTTTGTGCTTAGACATGCATGGCTTAATCTTTGAGACAAGCATATAACTACTGGCAGGATCAACCAGGTAATACACGACGACGACGATTAGCACGATTGGCCATCGAAACTATGGGAATAGAGGCGCGGCGCGTCTAAAAGCTTCATTAAGGCCTATGTCACTCACTCACTCACTCACTTTAGCACTCTTTGCCATTCGACCAAATTCGACCGTCGTTTTGGCAGCCCTTATCGCCTTTAATGAACGCTTCAACTGGACACCCACAACTTTTAGCTAGACAACGCTATAAAACGTGCCTGAAAAAAGCGTGATTTAACGGTGCAAAAGCGTCGGCGAAGACGACCACGAAGACGAAGAAGCGAAGGCGGTGACGGCAGAGAGGCTAGTGTGTGTGTGTGTGTGTGTGTGTGTGTAAGGCGCGAAAGCAATTAGGCGACGACTATCGCCATAGTTTCGAATTGAATCGAATCGAATCGAAAATGTATAACCTCGACGATTTCAGTCCGAAATCGAGTGATTTTTTGCGAGCGCTTTTTTGCTTTTACGCTTTTCGCCCTATACGCCGGCAAGGTGTAAACGGGCATAAAAGACGCAGCAAGTAGCACGATATCGCTTCGTTCATGGTGCATTTTGTTATGCCTTTGGGCGGAAACAAAATTGCTGATCTGTCTGTCATTTTATAGTCGTTTTAGGACTACATTCGCGTTCAATTTGGACCCGTAGACGCTTGGGCGCCTTTTGATGGTATCTATTGGCGTCGCCGATTGCCGGATGCTAAAGAATCTCAGCCTAGCGTCGCACTCGTAGCCATTCGTACGTTCATAGCCTACCAAAAGACCACGTACGGCAAACTTGTCGGACAAAAGATGTCGAGTCGGTGAAAAAATTAATTTTTCACCGCCCTACTTTTGCACTCCAGTTTACACCCTAGGAAAGGTAACAAACTGAGTAGAGGACGTTTTGTTTTGATAAAACGCTTCAGAAATTTTTTCAAAAAATTTTTTACGAAAAAAGTTATTTTGGGCACCGTCGGTGCCTATAACGCGTGCGTAGACGCGCTGTATGTATATAGCAGCGTCGCGCGTAATGCAGCGCGTCGGCTGCAGCCAGCGTAAGTAGCTAGGGGCGGCGGCGCGTTAATCGAGTGTGAATCGAAATAGAGAGTAAAATTGGGTGCAATGTAAGTAACTGAGTAGAGGACGTTATCTTTATGCAAAACGCTTCAGAAATAGTCGGCACTTAGTCCGAGATTTTGATCGAAAATGACTTTTTTTTTTTAGTTGATTTTTTTTCACTAAATTACTTTTAAAACATATGTAGAATATAATTTTTGATAAAAAAAGTTTTTTTCATCATTTTTCACTTAATTCGATAAAATAAATGAAATTTATTCTAAAATGAATTACTTCGATTCGTATACATTTGTGATTGAGTAAACGACTAAATTTAATTAATAATCATCTATTTAATGAGAAAAAAAATTTTTTTTAAATTTATTTTAAAAATAATCGAAAAATAAATATATATATATATATTTATATATTTTGAGCGTTTTTAAATGTCACAATAAAGTATTGTAACATTTAAATTTGATTTTAGTTAATTTAAAAAAAAAAACCATTACCACGTGTATGCTCATTGTTCTAGTAGGGGCGCGAACTGGTGGTTATGATAATGATCTTCGTGTGTGCACGCGTGTTGCACGGCCGCGGCGGTGATGATGATGATGATGATGATGATGATGATGATGATTTTAGTCTTATGAAAAGTCGAAATAGAAAAAATTTATAAAATTTAATTGAAAATTAAAATTAAATTTAAAATATTAATCGAAAAAGTGTGAGAAAAAAAATTAAATAATTTAATATAAAATGATTAAATATTTAATTAAAAAAATAAATTATTAATTAATAATTTTAAAAAATTAATCGAAAATAATAATTTTATCATTGCAAGTCCCACGAACGCCAAGGCAAGGCAAGGCAAGGCAAGGCAAGGCGACGCGACTCGCTTTAAGAAAGAGCGTTTCTAAATTCTGAAGCGATTTATTAAAACACAACGTCTTCTACTCAGTTACTATCCTTTTCTAGGTTGTATATGTGAGTGTGCGTGATATACACGCGCTCACATATGCAGCGCTTAGGCACCGTCGCGCCATAAAAAAGTAGCGTAAGATGCGTCTAGAAAGGTGCCTATGTTGAAGGGTGAATAATGTGGTGAATAAAATGATGCCAACTCTAGAACCCCCACACGTGTGTGTACTCCATACGCAAGTACCAATG
>CAXIVU010000185.1:12500-14014 GCA_964035795.1 Pterobdella sp. o SKG-2022
TGTTGCACGGCCGCGGCGGTGATGATGATGATGATGATGATGATGATGATGATGATTTTAGTCTTATGAAAAGTCGAAATAGAAAAAATTTATAAAATTTAATTGAAAATTAAAATTAAATTTAAATATTAATCGAAAAAGTGTGAGAAAAAAAATTAAATAATTTAATATAAAATGATTAAATATTTAATTAAAAAATAAATTTATTAATTAATAAATTTTAAAAAATTAATCGAAAATAATAATTTTATCATTGCAAGTCCCACGAACGCCAAGGCAAGGCAAGGCAAGGCAAGGCAAGGCGACGCGACTCGCTTTAAGAAAGAGCGTTTCTAAATTCTGAAGCGATTTATTAAAACACAACGTCTTCTACTCAGTTACTATCCTTTTCTAGGTTGTATATGTGAGTGTGCGTGATATACACGCGCTCACATATGCAGCGCTTAGGCACCGTCGCGCCATAAAAAAGTAGCGTAAGATGCGTCTAGAAAGGTGCCTATGTTGAAGGGTGAATAATGTGGTGAATAAAATGATGCCAACTCTAGAACCCCCACACGTGTGTGTACTCCATACGCAAGTACCAATGAATACAAAGGGGCATCACGAGGCGGGCGAAGAAAGGCACCATCACCACCATCACCCGTCTAGTCATGGTAAAAGTGTAAAAGTGCAAAAAAGTGCTGGACGTGATCTGGAACCTCCACGTGGTGTCCGGTGGGAAATTCTGGCTTCTCTTTTTGCAGCAGCAGCAGCAGCAGCAGCAGCAGCAAAAGAGAAAAAAAGAATTTGCAAATACCAGATCGTGAAATGGGAAGCTGCGTGAAAAGACCCACATATAAAAGTGAGTGTTGGCGTCACAAGGGCCAATAAATAAACTAGTGTGACGAACCACTACTTTAAAGCGTAAAGAAAAACACTGCCGTCGGTCTCGCCGCTCTTTCTTCCTTTGTCTCGGCGTGTGTCGGTGTCGATGCGTGGTGCATCATAAATAAGGCCAATCTTAATCGTCCTAAGTCGGCACCTTAAAAGGGCTATTGCCTGCTATTTGTCAGTTCGGCGGCGGCGGCGGCAAGGTACAGGCCACAAAACACGCCACCGCCGTCCCGTCCAAAACTGAACATTTAGGCAACAACCAGTCGTAAAATAGCTCGACGAAAGATGCGTCTAAAATCGCATCTTTCAGTCCCAAATTTCTAAATTTTTCGGCTCGCTGCCGCGAGCCGCCAGGGGAAAAGGATCACTATACTGACTTTCAAACCCGCGTCCAAAACCGGCCACTTCGTATGCAAAACGCTTCATAATTGTAAAGCGTTTTGCAAAAAGTGCAATTTTACAATTTACAAGTTACAATTCTAAAGCGTTTTGCATTTTTTCAAATTTTTAGGCACCTTACCCCACATCCTTAGACGCATCCTTGCCAGTGTCTCATACTATTTCATCCCTTCGGCCACATACGCCGCCACTTGCGGCAGAGTCATTTCCATCTATCAATGCGTCCACTGTCTGTGTCTGTG
>CAXIVU010000186.1:5000-7500 GCA_964035795.1 Pterobdella sp. o SKG-2022
AATAATTTAATATAAAATGATTAAATATTTAATTAAAAAAATAAATTTATTAATTAATAAATTTTAAAAAATTAATCGAAAATAATAATTTTATCATTGCAAGTCCCACGAACGCCAAGGCAAGGCAAGGCAAGGCAAGGCAAGGCGACGCGACTCGCTTTAAGAAAGAGCGTTTCTAAATTCTGAAGCGATTTATTAAAACACAACGTCTTCTACTCAGTTACTATCCTTTTCTAGGTTGTATATGTGAGTGTGCGTGATATACACGCGCTCACATATGCAGCGCTTAGGCACCGTCGCGCCATAAAAAAGTAGCGTAAGATGCGTCTAGAAAGGTGCCTATGTTGAAGGGTGAATAATGTGGTGAATAAAATGATGCCAACTCTAGAACCCCCACACGTGTGTGTACTCCATACGCAAGTACCAATGAATACAAAGGGGCATCACGAGGCGGGCGAAGAAAGGCACCATCACCACCATCACCCGTCTAGTCATGGTAAAAGTGTAAAAGTGCAAAAAAGTGCTGGACGTGATCTGGAACCTCCACGTGGTGTCCGGTGGGAAATTCTGGCTTCTCTTTTTGCAGCAGCAGCAGCAGCAGCAGCAGCAGCAAAAGAGAAAAAAAGAATTTGCAAATACCAGATCGTGAAATGGGAAGCTGCGTGAAAAGACCCACATATAAAAGTGAGTGTTGGCGTCACAAGGGCCAATAAATAAACTAGTGTGACGAACCACTACTTTAAAGCGTAAAGAAAAACACTGCCGTCGGTCTCGCCGCTCTTTCTTCCTTTGTCTCGGCGTGTGTCGGTGTCGATGCGTGGTGCATCATAAATAAGGCCAATCTTAATCGTCCTAAGTCGGCACCTTAAAAGGGCTATTGCCTGCTATTTGTCAGTTCGGCGGCGGCGGCGGCAAGGTACAGGCCACAAAACACGCCACCGCCGTCCCGTCCAAAACTGAACATTTAGGCAACAACCAGTCGTAAAATAGCTCGACGAAAGATGCGTCTAAAATCGCATCTTTCAGTCCCAAATTTCTAAATTTTTCGGCTCGCTGCCGCGAGCCGCCAGGGGAAAAGGATCACTATACTGACTTTCAAACCCGCGTCCAAAACCGGCCACTTCGTATGCAAAACGCTTCATAATTGTAAAGCGTTTTGCAAAAAAGTGCAATTTTACAATTTACAAGTTACAATTCTAAAGCGTTTTGCATTTTTTCAAATTTTTAGGCACCTTACCCCACATCCTTAGACGCATCCTTGCCAGTGTCTCATACTATTTCATCCCTTCGGCCACATACGCCGCCACTTGCGGCAGAGTCATTTCCATCTATCAATGCGTCCACTGTCTGTGTCTGTGTCAATCGCTTCAGTCAGCAGTCGCGTATAATCGAGATCTATTGCAGCATCGTGCCTTATTTTCACAAAACTTCAACAAAAACGCTCACTCACCTTATCAATATCAATATCAATGGGCAAACAAGTCATTCTTCTCACATATTCAAACTCCATCTCTTCTAAGCAACAACGCATTGGCAAAGTTATCGTCGAACCGTCAGCCTAAATTTCACTCAAAATTTGACCACACGATGCGTCTCACATTCCAATGAGACTTAGTCGTAGGTTACACGCAGTCACACGCAGTCACACCCAGTCACACGCAGTCACACGCAGTCACACCCAGTCACACCCAGTCACACGCAGTCACACGCAGTCACACGCAGTCACACCCAGTCACACCCAGTCACACCCAGTCACACGCAGTCACACACACGTTGGCAATACTTCGTGTATGATCTGCGTGTTTTTCAGACAATGGAATATTGGGCCTTGTTACGCCCGCGAAAGAAATCGAGAGACTGTTGGGTGCCTGGTTAGAGTATCGAATGGCTAGAGACGGCTTGGCATTTGCAAGTAAGTATGTATGCGCCTGGCGGGGTGTGGCGCAATGTGGTGGGCGGCGAGTGTCAGCGGCAGTAGGGCTTCATTTAATAATAGTAATAACAATAATCAAATAGATGGCGAAGAATGTTCGTCTATAGCGAACAAATCTTCGAGTCAAGAGGCTTAGTCTCAACAGATCGCAGAGGAATACTGCTCTACTGAGTACAACACCCCGACTCAAAACTAGGTCGTCTACGAATGATTTGGCACCGCCACATCGGCTAAAAATAAATGGTATTTTTAAAGCACTCGCACGCACAGTAAACGTACGAAAAGAGCTTTTTGCTGTGGCTTAACCACCTCCGAAGCCGAAAAACCGGTCGTCCGGAGAGTATTGGCGCCTTTCGACGCGGCGGCACAAACAATATCGTTGTATATTTGGAAAGGATTCTGACTTAGAGGCGTTCAGTCATAATCCTGCAGACGGTAGCTTCGCACCATTGGCTTATCAGCCAAGCACATGAACCAAATGTCTGAACCTGCGGTTCCTCTCGTACTGAGCACGATTACCATAGCAACGACGTAGTCATTAGTAGGGTAAAACTAACCTGTCTCACG
>CAXIVU010000187.1:5000-7500 GCA_964035795.1 Pterobdella sp. o SKG-2022
CGAAAAAGTGTGAGAAAAAAAAATTAAATAATTTAATATAAAATGATTAAATATTTAATTAAAAAAATAAATTTATTAATTAATAAATTTTAAAAAATTAATCGAAAATAATAATTTTATCATTGCAAGTCCCACGAACGCCAAGGCAAGGCAAGGCAAGGCAAGGCAAGGCGACGCGACTCGCTTTAAGAAAGAGCGTTTCTAAATTCTGAAGCGATTTATTAAAACACAACGTCTTCTACTCAGTTACTATCCTTTTCTAGGTTGTATATGTGAGTGTGCGTGATATACACGCGCTCACATATGCAGCGCTTAGGCACCGTCGCGCCATAAAAAAGTAGCGTAAGATGCGTCTAGAAAGGTGCCTATGTTGAAGGGTGAATAATGTGGTGAATAAAATGATGCCAACTCTAGAACCCCCACACGTGTGTGTACTCCATACGCAAGTACCAATGAATACAAAGGGGCATCACGAGGCGGGCGAAGAAAGGCACCATCACCACCATCACCCGTCTAGTCATGGTAAAAGTGTAAAAGTGCAAAAAAGTGCTGGACGTGATCTGGAACCTCCACGTGGTGTCCGGTGGGAAATTCTGGCTTCTCTTTTTGCAGCAGCAGCAGCAGCAGCAGCAGCAGCAAAAGAGAAAAAAAGAATTTGCAAATACCAGATCGTGAAATGGGAAGCTGCGTGAAAAGACCCACATATAAAAGTGAGTGTTGGCGTCACAAGGGCCAATAAATAAACTAGTGTGACGAACCACTACTTTAAAGCGTAAAGAAAAACACTGCCGTCGGTCTCGCCGCTCTTTCTTCCTTTGTCTCGGCGTGTGTCGGTGTCGATGCGTGGTGCATCATAAATAAGGCCAATCTTAATCGTCCTAAGTCGGCACCTTAAAAGGGCTATTGCCTGCTATTTGTCAGTTCGGCGGCGGCGGCGGCAAGGTACAGGCCACAAAACACGCCACCGCCGTCCCGTCCAAAACTGAACATTTAGGCAACAACCAGTCGTAAAATAGCTCGACGAAAGATGCGTCTAAAATCGCATCTTTCAGTCCCAAATTTCTAAATTTTTCGGCTCGCTGCCGCGAGCCGCCAGGGGAAAAGGATCACTATACTGACTTTCAAACCCGCGTCCAAAACCGGCCACTTCGTATGCAAAACGCTTCATAATTGTAAAGCGTTTTGCAAAAAAGTGCAATTTTACAATTTACAAGTTACAATTCTAAAGCGTTTTGCATTTTTTCAAATTTTTAGGCACCTTACCCCACATCCTTAGACGCATCCTTGCCAGTGTCTCATACTATTTCATCCCTTCGGCCACATACGCCGCCACTTGCGGCAGAGTCATTTCCATCTATCAATGCGTCCACTGTCTGTGTCTGTGTCAATCGCTTCAGTCAGCAGCCGCGTATAATCGAGATCTATTGCAGCATCGTGCCTTATTTTCACAAAACTTCAACAAAAACGCTCACTCACCTTATCAATATCAATATCAATGGGCAAACAAGTCATTCTTCTCACATATTCAAACTCCATCTCTTCTAAGCAACAACGCATTGGCAAAGTTATCGTCGAACCGTCAGCCTAAATTTCACTCAAAATTTGACCACACGATGCGTCTCACATTCCAATGAGACTTAGTCGTAGGTTACACGCAGTCACACGCAGTCACACCCAGTCACACGCAGTCACACGCAGTCACACCCAGTCACACCCAGTCACACGCAGTCACACGCAGTCACACGCAGTCACACCCAGTCACACCCAGTCACACCCAGTCACACGCAGTCACACACACGTTGGCAATACTTCGTGTATGATCTGCGTGTTTTTCAGACAATGGAATATTGGGCCTTGTTACGCCCGCGAAAGAAATCGAGAGACTGTTGGGTGCCTGGTTAGAGTATCGAATGGCTAGAGACGGCTTGGCATTTGCAAGTAAGTATGTATGCGCCTGGCGGGGTGTGGCGCAATGTGGTGGGCGGCGAGTGTCAGCGGCAGTAGGGCTTCATTTAATAATAGTAATAACAATAATCAAATAGATGGCGAAGAATGTTCGTCTATAGCGAACAAATCTTCGAGTCAAGAGGCTTAGTCTCAACAGATCGCAGAGGAATACTGCTCTACTGAGTACAACACCCCGACTCAAAACTAGGTCGTCTACGAATGATTTGGCACCGCCACATCGGCTAAAAATAAATGGTATTTTTAAAGCACTCGCACGCACAGTAAACGTACGAAAAGAGCTTTTTGCTGTGGCTTAACCACCTCCGAAGCCGAAAAACCGGTCGTCCGGAGAGTATTGGCGCCTTTCGACGCGGCGGCACAAACAATATCGTTGTATATTTGGAAAGGATTCTGACTTAGAGGCGTTCAGTCATAATCCTGCAGACGGTAGCTTCGCACCATTGGCTTATCAGCCAAGCACATGAACCAAATGTCTGAACCTGCGGTTCCTCTCGTACTGAGCACGATTACCATAGCAACGACGTAGTCATTA
>CAXIVU010000187.1:15000-17562 GCA_964035795.1 Pterobdella sp. o SKG-2022
GATTTTGATCGAAAATGACTTTTTTTTTTTAGTTGATTTTTTTTCACTAAATTACTTTTAAAACATATGTAGAATATAATTTTTGATAAAAAAAGTTTTTTTCATCATTTTTCACTTAATTCGATAAAATAAATGAAATTTATTCTAAAATGAATTACTTCGATTCGTATACATTTGTGATTGAGTAAACGACTAAATTTAATTAATAATCATCTATTTAATGAGAAAAAAAATTTTTTTTAAATTTATTTTAAAAATAATCGAAAAATAAATATATATATATATATTTATATATTTTGAGCGTTTTTTAAAATGTCACAATAAAGTATTGTAACATTTAAATTTGATTTTAGTTAATTTAAAAAAAAAAACCATTACCACGTGTATGCTCATTGTTCTAGTAGGGGCGCGAACTGGTGGTTATGATAATGATCTTCGTGTGTGCACGCGTGTTGCACGGCCGCGGCGGTGATGATGATGATGATGATGATGATGATGATGATGATTTTAGTCTTATGAAAAGTCGAAATAGAAAAAATTTATAAAATTTAATTGAAAATTAAAATTAAATTTAAAATATTAATCGAAAAAGTGTGAGAAAAAAAAATTAAATAATTTAATATAAAATGATTAAATATTTAATTAAAAAAATAAATTTATTAATTAATAAATTTTAAAAAATTAATCGAAAATAATAATTTTATCATTGCAAGTCCCACGAACGCCAAGGCAAGGCAAGGCAAGGCAAGGCAAGGCGACGCGACTCGCTTTAAGAAAGAGCGTTTCTAAATTCTGAAGCGATTTATTAAAACACAACGTCTTCTACTCAGTTACTATCCTTTTCTAGGTTGTATATGTGAGTGTGCGTGATATACACGCGCTCACATATGCAGCGCTTAGGCACCGTCGCGCCATAAAAAAGTAGCGTAAGATGCGTCTAGAAAGGTGCCTATGTTGAAGGGTGAATAATGTGGTGAATAAAATGATGCCAACTCTAGAACCCCCACACGTGTGTGTACTCCATACGCAAGTACCAATGAATACAAAGGGGCATCACGAGGCGGGCGAAGAAAGGCACCATCACCACCATCACCCGTCTAGTCATGGTAAAAGTGTAAAAGTGCAAAAAAGTGCTGGACGTGATCTGGAACCTCCACGTGGTGTCCGGTGGGAAATTCTGGCTTCTCTTTTTGCAGCAGCAGCAGCAGCAGCAGCAGCAGCAAAAGAGAAAAAAAGAATTTGCAAATACCAGATCGTGAAATGGGAAGCTGCGTGAAAAGACCCACATATAAAAGTGAGTGTTGGCGTCACAAGGGCCAATAAATAAACTAGTGTGACGAACCACTACTTTAAAGCGTAAAGAAAAACACTGCCGTCGGTCTCGCCGCTCTTTCTTCCTTTGTCTCGGCGTGTGTCGGTGTCGATGCGTGGTGCATCATAAATAAGGCCAATCTTAATCGTCCTAAGTCGGCACCTTAAAAGGGCTATTGCCTGCTATTTGTCAGTTCGGCGGCGGCGGCGGCAAGGTACAGGCCACAAAACACGCCACCGCCGTCCCGTCCAAAACTGAACATTTAGGCAACAACCAGTCGTAAAATAGCTCGACGAAAGATGCGTCTAAAATCGCATCTTTCAGTCCCAAATTTCTAAATTTTTCGGCTCGCTGCCGCGAGCCGCCAGGGGAAAAGGATCACTATACTGACTTTCAAACCCGCGTCCAAAACCGGCCACTTCGTATGCAAAACGCTTCATAATTGTAAAGCGTTTTGCAAAAAAGTGCAATTTTACAATTTACAAGTTACAATTCTAAAGCGTTTTGCATTTTTTCAAATTTTTAGGCACCTTACCCCACATCCTTAGACGCATCCTTGCCAGTGTCTCATACTATTTCATCCCTTCGGCCACATACGCCGCCACTTGCGGCAGAGTCATTTCCATCTATCAATGCGTCCACTGTCTGTGTCTGTGTCAATCGCTTCAGTCAGCAGCCGCGTATAATCGAGATCTATTGCAGCATCGTGCCTTATTTTCACAAAACTTCAACAAAAACGCTCACTCACCTTATCAATATCAATATCAATGGGCAAACAAGTCATTCTTCTCACATATTCAAACTCCATCTCTTCTAAGCAACAACGCATTGGCAAAGTTATCGTCGAACCGTCAGCCTAAATTTCACTCAAAATTTGACCACACGATGCGTCTCACATTCCAATGAGACTTAGTCGTAGGTTACACGCAGTCACACGCAGTCACACCCAGTCACACGCAGTCACACGCAGTCACACCCAGTCACACCCAGTCCACACGCAGTCACACGCAGTCACACGCAGTCACACCCAGTCACACCCAGTCACACCCAGTCACACGCAGTCACACACACGTTGGCAATACTTCGTGTATGATCTGCGTGTTTTTCAGACAATGGAATATTGGGCCTTGTTACGCCCGCGAAAGAAATCGAGAGACTGTTGGGTGCCTGGTTAGAGTATCGAATGGCTAGAGACGGCTTGGCATTTGCAAGTAAGTATGTATGCGCCTGGCGGGGGTGTGGCGCAATGT
>CAXIVU010000188.1:2500-5000 GCA_964035795.1 Pterobdella sp. o SKG-2022
GATATCGCTTCGTTCATGGTGCATTTTGTTATGCCTTTGGCGGAAACAAAATTGCTGATCTGTCTGTCATTTTATAGTCGTTTTAGGACTACATTCGCGTTCAATTTGGACCCGTAGACGCTTGGGCGCCTTTTGATGGTATCTATTGGCGTCGCCGATTGCCGGATGCTAAAGAATCTCAGCCTAGCGTCGCACTCGTAGCCATTCGTACGTTCATAGCCTACCAAAAGACCACGTACGGCAAACTTGTCGGACAAAAGATGTCGAGTCGGTGAAAAAAATTAAATTTTTTCACCGCCCTACTTTTGCACTCCAGTTTACACCCTAGGAAAGGTAACAAACTGAGTAGAGGACGTTTTGTTTTGATAAAACGCTTCAGAAATTTTTTCAAAAAATTTTTTACGAAAAAAAGTTATTTTGGGCACCGTCGGTGCCTATAACGCGTGCGTAGACGCGCTGTATGTATATAGCAGCGTCGCGCGTAATGCAGCGCGTCGGCTGCAGCCAGCGTAAGTAGCTAGGGGCGGCGGCGCGTTAATCGAGTGTGAATCGAAATAGAGAGTAAAATTGGGTGCAATGTAAGTAACTGAGTAGAGGACGTTATCTTTATGCAAAACGCTTCAGAAATAGTCGGCACTTAGTCGAGATTTTGATCGAAAATGACTTTTTTTTTTTAGTTGATTTTTTTTCACTAAATTACTTTTAAAACATATGTAGAATATAATTTTTGATAAAAAAAGTTTTTTTCATCATTTTTCACTTAATTCGATAAAATAAATGAAATTTATTCTAAAATGAATTACTTCGATTCGTATACATTTGTGATTGAGTAAACGACTAAATTTAATTAATAATCATCTATTTAATGAGAAAAAAAATTTTTTTTTAAATTTATTTTAAAAATAATCGAAAAATAAATATATATATATATATTTATATATTTTGAGCGTTTTTAAAATGTCACAATAAAGTATTGTAACATTTAAATTTGATTTTAGTTAATTTAAAAAAAAAACCATTACCACGTGTATGCTCATTGTTCTAGTAGGGGCGCGAACTGGTGGTTATGATAATGATCTTCGTGTGTGCACGCGTGTTGCACGGCCGCGGCGGTGATGATGATGATGATGATGATGATGATGATGATGATTTTAGTCTTATGAAAAGTCGAAATAGAAAAAATTTATAAAATTTAATTGAAAATTAAAATTAAATTTAAAATATTAATCGAAAAAGTGTGAGAAAAAAAAATTAAATAATTTAATATAAAATGATTAAATATTTAATTAAAAAAATAAATTTATTAATTAATAAATTTTAAAAAATTAATCGAAAATAATAATTTTATCATTGCAAGTCCCACGAACGCCAAGGCAAGGCAAGGCAAGGCAAGGCAAGGCGACGCGACTCGCTTTAAGAAAGAGCGTTTCTAAATTCTGAAGCGATTTATTAAAACACAACGTCTTCTACTCAGTTACTATCCTTTTCTAGGTTGTATATGTGAGTGTGCGTGATATACACGCGCTCACATATGCAGCGCTTAGGCACCGTCGCGCCATAAAAAAGTAGCGTAAGATGCGTCTAGAAAGGTGCCTATGTTGAAGGGTGAATAATGTGGTGAATAAAATGATGCCAACTCTAGAACCCCCACACGTGTGTGTACTCCATACGCAAGTACCAATGAATACAAAGGGGCATCACGAGGCGGGCGAAGAAAGGCACCATCACCACCATCACCCGTCTAGTCATGGTAAAAGTGTAAAAGTGCAAAAAAGTGCTGGACGTGATCTGGAACCTCCACGTGGTGTCCGGTGGGAAATTCTGGCTTCTCTTTTTGCAGCAGCAGCAGCAGCAGCAGCAGCAGCAAAAGAGAAAAAAAGAATTTGCAAATACCAGATCGTGAAATGGGAAGCTGCGTGAAAAGACCCACATATAAAAGTGAGTGTTGGCGTCACAAGGGCCAATAAATAAACTAGTGTGACGAACCACTACTTTAAAGCGTAAAGAAAAACACTGCCGTCGGTCTCGCCGCTCTTTCTTCCTTTGTCTCGGCGTGTGTCGGTGTCGATGCGTGGTGCATCATAAATAAGGCCAATCTTAATCGTCCTAAGTCGGCACCTTAAAAGGGCTATTGCCTGCTATTTGTCAGTTCGGCGGCGGCGGCGGCAAGGTACAGGCCACAAAACACGCCACCGCCGTCCCGTCCAAAACTGAACATTTAGGCAACAACCAGTCGTAAAATAGCTCGACGAAAGATGCGTCTAAAATCGCATCTTTCAGTCCCAAATTTCTAAATTTTTCGGCTCGCTGCCGCGAGCCGCCAGGGGAAAAGGATCACTATACTGACTTTCAAACCCGCGTCCAAAACCGGCCACTTCGTATGCAAAACGCTTCATAATTGTAAAGCGTTTTGCAAAAAAGTGCAATTTTACAATTTACAAGTTACAATTCTAAAGCGTTTTGCATTTTTTCAAATTTTTAGGCACCTTACCCCACATCC
>CAXIVU010000189.1:10000-12500 GCA_964035795.1 Pterobdella sp. o SKG-2022
GAGACCGACGGCAGTGTTTTTCTTTACGCTTTAAAGTAGTGGTTCGTCACACTAGTTTATTTATTGGCCCTTGTGACGCCAACACTCACTTTTATATGTGGGTCTTTTCACGCAGCTTCCCATTTCACGATCTGGTATTTGCAAATTCTTTTTTTCTCTTTTGCTGCTGCTGCTGCTGCTGCTGCTGCTGCAAAAAGAGAAGCCAGAATTTCCCACCGGACACCACGTGGAGGTTCCAGATCACGTCCAGCACTTTTTTGCACTTTTACACTTTTACCATGACTAGACGGGTGATGGTGGTGATGGTGCCTTTCTTCGCCCGCCTCGTGATGCCCCTTTGTATTCATTGGTACTTGCGTATGGAGTACACACACGTGTGGGGGTTCTAGAGTTGGCATCATTTTATTCACCACATTATTCACCCTTCAACATAGGCACCTTTCTAGACGCATCTTACGCTACTTTTTTATGGCGCGACGGTGCCTAAGCGCTGCATATGTGAGCGCGTGTATATCACGCACACTCACATATACAACCTAGAAAAGGATAGTAACTGAGTAGAAGACGTTGTGTTTTAATAAATCGCTTCAGAATTTAGAAACGCTCTTTCTTAAAGCGAGTCGCGTCGCCTTGCCTTGCCTTGCCTTGCCTTGCCTTGGCGTTCGTGGGACTTGCAATGATAAAATTATTATTTTCGATTAATTTTTTAAAATTTATTAATTAATAAATTTATTTTTTTAATTAAATATTTAATCATTTTATATTAAATTATTTAATTTTTTTTTCTCACACTTTTTCGATTAATATTTTAAATTTAATTTTAATTTTCAATTAAATTTTATAAATTTTTTCTATTTCGACTTTTCATAAGACTAAAATCATCATCATCATCATCATCATCATCATCATCATCACCGCCGCGGCCGTGCAACACGCGTGCACACACGAAGATCATTATCATAACCACCAGTTCGCGCCCCTACTAGAACAATGAGCATACACGTGGTAATGGTTTTTTTTTTAAATTAACTAAAATCAAATTTAAATGTTACAATACTTTATTGTGACATTTTAAAAACGCTCAAAATATATAAATATATATATATATATTTATTTTTCGATTATTTTTAAAATAAATTTAAAAAAAATTTTTTTTCTCATTAAATAGATGATTATTAATTAAATTTAGTCGTTTACTCAATCACAAATGTATACGAATCGAAGTAATTCATTTTAGAATAAATTTCATTTATTTTATCGAATTAAGTGAAAAATGATGAAAAAAACTTTTTTTATCAAAAATTATATTCTACATATGTTTTAAAAGTAATTTAGTGAAAAAAAATCAACTAAAAAAAAAAAGTCATTTTCGATCAAAATCTCGACTAAGTGCCGACTATTTCTGAAGCGTTTTGCATAAAGATAACGTCCTCTACTCAGTTACTTACATTGCACCCAATTTTACTCTCTATTTCGATTCACACTCGATTAACGCGCCGCCGCCCCTAGCTACTTACGCTGGCTGCAGCCGACGCGCTGCATTACGCGCGACGCTGCTATATACATACAGCGCGTCTACGCACGCGTTATAGGCACCGACGGTGCCCAAAATAACTTTTTTTCGTAAAAAATTTTTTGAAAAAATTTCTGAAGCGTTTTATCAAAACAAAACGTCCTCTACTCAGTTTGTTACCTTTCCTAGGGTGTAAACTGGAGTGCAAAAGTAGGGCGGTGAAAAAATTTAATTTTTTTCACCGACTCGACATCTTTTGTCCGACAAGTTTGCCGTACGTGGTCTTTTGGTAGGCTATGAACGTACGAATGGCTACGAGTGCGACGCTAGGCTGAGATTCTTTAGCATCCGGCAATCGGCGACGCCAATAGATACCATCAAAAGGCGCCCAAGCGTCTACGGGTCCAAATTGAACGCGAATGTAGTCCTAAAACGACTATAAAATGACAGACAGATCAGCAATTTTGTTTCCGCCAAAGGCATAACAAAATGCACCATGAACGAAGCGATATCGTGCTACTTGCTGCGTCTTTTATGCCCGTTTACACCTTGCCGGCGTATAGGGCGAAAAGCGTAAAAGCAAAAAAGCGCTCGCAAAAAATCACTCGATTTCGGACTGAAATCGTCGAGGTTATACATTTTCGATTCGATTCGATTCAATTCGAAACTATGGCGATAGTCGTCGCCTAATTGCTTTCGCGCCTTACACACACACACACACACACACACACACTAGCCTCTCTGCCGTCACCGCCTTCGCTTCTTCGTCTTCGTGGTCGTCTTCGCCGACGCTTTTGCACCGTTAAATCACGCTTTTTTCAGGCACGTTTTATAGCGTTGTCTAGCTAAAAGTTGTGGGTGTCCAGTTGAAGCGTTCATTAAAGGCGATAAGGGCTGCCAAAACGACGGTCGAATTTGGTCGAATGGCAAAGAGTGCTAAAGTGAGTGAGTGAGTGAGTGACATAGGCCTTAATGAAGCTTTTAGAC
>CAXIVU010000190.1:0-7500 GCA_964035795.1 Pterobdella sp. o SKG-2022
CCAGAGCAATATGACCGAAACTGTGCTCTAGATATTGGGGTGCAGAGGTCGACACGATATCCAATTGTGGTATGAGCGTGAGGGCACTAAATCGTTTGTAGACGACTTAATGTTTTGTCGGGGAGACGTAAGTGTTCGAGCGGTTTCCACACTGCGAGACATTGAGTCCTATCCCTGCTTGACGTAATGATTTGAGAGCTGGACTCTCATTCATTGTTCTTACTATTGGCCTAGCCATTGCATACTTGGTATGCTGGTTTGCCTATCCAATGTATATATATATGTATGAGATCTATATGTGTATGCGTGTATTGCCTATGTGTATGCGTATACTGCCTATACTGCTATGCTACACTTGCTATAGTAAAGCCCTATATGAGCTTATACTGGGGTCCTATAGTATTAGTGCTATAGTATAGTATATGGGCGTATGCGTATACATGTGCTGCTATGGTACACTTGCTATAGAAAAGCCCTATATGAGCTTATAATGGGGTCCTATGGTATTAGTGCTATAGTATAGTATATGGGCGTATGCGTATACATGTGCTGCTATGGTACACTTGCTATAGAAAAGCCCTATATGAGCTTATACTGGGGTTCTATAGTAATAGTGCCATGGTGTGCTGTATAGGCTTATGCGTATACATATGCTGCTATGGTGCGGTTACTATAGTAAAGCCCTATTGAGCTTATACTGGGGTCCTATAGTAATAGTGCTATGGTATGCTATATAGGCTCGTACGTATACATGTGCTACTATGGTGCGGTTACTATAGTAAAGCCCTATATGAGCTTATACTGGGTTCCTATAGTAATACTGCTATGGTGTGCTATACGGGTATGCGGGCATGTATATATATGGCTCTTGCTATAGTATACTGGCTATGGGAATCTCCTATATGGCTCAGTCCTGGAGACCCATAGTAGTATTGCTATGGTAGGCTCTATATATAAACGTGCGCCTGCACACCTATATACTGCTATAGCGGGATTGCTATGGAAAGGCCCTATATAGGCTATTGGAGTTTTCTATAGTAAGCTATTGCCATGGTATTGCCTATATATGCATTGGGTATGGTAGCCAGTGTGGCCTATATATGCCTGGTGGGCTTTTAACATTAACTCTGGGGGTTGACTAGGCCAGGTTGAGCCCGCGAGCGGGCGCCCGGGGTGAGGCCAGGGTCAGCCCGCCACCGAAATTTTTACTCCGCGCGGCGCCGGGGGCGCCGCGCGCGGCGGCGGGGAAAAAATTTTTCTAACCTGTTTGGTTATCCCTCCCCCTGGTATGCTGGGATATCGGTGAGCACAGCAGCTCCCTGCATACGGAGCTGCGCGCCCACGGATATCCGAGCTGGGGGTAGTCCCCCTATATAACATGCAATTCAGTCTCAGCCTGCGCCCACAATTTTTGGTCTGGGCGGGCTAGGCCTGAAGCTGGAATTTTCTGAACGGAAGGTCTGAGGTGAGTGAGGTGTATATTTTTGGAATCAGCATTCAAAACTGTATCGGATAAAGTGTTTCAACTGAGCGATATGAGAATTTTGTTGCTTTCCAGGTGGGTCGGCTATGCATACGGGTATGGGTGCCTGGGGACCTGGCAGGCTGGTAAGGTGGGTGAAAAAAATTTTTTTCAAGTTTTGATTTTTGTTTGTCAAATTGCTAAAATATGCTTAATTTGGCGTTTTAAATGCAATATAGCATGTTCGGAGTGATTTGCCACAAGTTTCTGGTCCATGCTATGGTGGGACCCAAGTTGGGTGCATTTATTGGGCTGAACCTGGGTCATGGAATTTCTGAACCGTAGGTTGTACGAGGATGGGACCAAATTTTTTGAATTCAGCGTCCAAAGTTATGTAGGAATAGCTATTTAAACCGTTGGATATGGTGAATCGGTCGGCGCAATGAGGCTGGCAATAAGGCAAAAATAGGCCAAAAATCGGTCTGTAAGGCTAGGGCCTTAGGTATTTAAAATGGTGATTTGGGAAGTGTTTGCTATCATGATGGTTGTATATTTTCTAGTTAATATGACCAAAAACAAGTACTTTAATGCAAGTTTGACCAAAATCCATTGAGATTTGTAGAAGTTATTAGCTGACAAAGTAGTCAAATAAGTAGCTGGAATTGGCGGGCTGAGCCAGAAGCTCAAATTTTCCCGTGGTCCTATCGCAATGAATGTGGATTATATGGATACTATGCTGGACTAGAAGTGAATTACAGCAAGTTCCATGACAATCGGTTGATTTGGCTAGAAGTTATTAGCGATCCAAGTTGCTTATTGTTGGACCGTAATTGCGGGCTCACCCTAAAAAAGCTATCTTCTAAACGGAAGGTCGTACAGAAATGAGGATTAGTTCATCGGATTCAGCATTGAAAACTATGTGGAATAGGTTCATAAAATCCACATATATACAGAACACCTAGATGCTATTAGGCTGAGAAGCCGGCAAAAAGGGGTAGGACCTTTACTATAGGAAAATTGGGGGTCATTGGGTACCCCCTAGACCTGGATGAATCCTAATGATTGTTCATTATATTCATACTGTGAGCAATTCTGAGTTGTTCTATGCAAGTTTGATTGAAATCCATTGAGATTTGTGAAAGTTATTAGCTGGCAAAATCCGGCTCGAATTGCGGGCTCACCCTGAAACACCTATCTCCTAAACGGCTGATCGGACGAAGTTGAGACTAATTTTCCCGTGACCATCATTGAAAACTATGTTAGAAACAATAATAAAAGTGGAACATTTCGAAAATTTTTTTTTGAGCGCTCAGGGTGAGAGAGAATTGCATGTTATATAGGGGGTATACCCCTAACTGGGGTCCTGAGGTCGATTTTGGCGAATGGTGCGATTGGGCCGTATGACATTCTGTCAGGCCTGTAGTGCCTATATTTCGTATTTTCTCGGTCTCTTAGGCCCAGTAAAGCTGGCTAACAGTGCCAACGGCTCGGATAAGCCTGTGGTGCACTAGTCCCATTGGGACCTATGGTAAATGTATGAAAGGCCTATTTGCATGGGGCGGGCATATAGGCAGTGCTATATATTGAACACGGACCAAGCTTAATGGGTGTCGGGTGGCAATTGTCGCTCTGTATACCCGGGTCGTAGGCTTGTGGTAGCCTGAGGGTTGGTTTTGGGACCAGCCATTGGGTTGCTGCAATGCTCTATACCCTTACTATTGATAAGCCGGCTGGCTAGTCCTGTTGGCTAGGTGGATCATGCGTGGTCTGCCTATACAGTGCATATTCGATAACCCACGAATGGGTATTATAAAGGGCCGATAAGTCTGGCATCCAAGGAAGGAAGGAATGATGAAAGGGTACCCTCCCAGCGGCGTAGACTGGCAAATAATTGTTGCATACCCTATCCTACCAATTGATTGATACTGCCCAGGTTGGTGGGGGTAGGGGCTATGTAACGTTGCTTGCAACACCGGGGACACCCTATATAAATACGGAAACCGCGAACTGAGCCCTATAATCCCGTTCGGATGAACCCGGCCCTGTGTCGGTAATGCATTCATGTGTAAATGCAAGGTGCAATAGTGGTCCACGAGGGTTTGATGCAGCCCCGTGGTTGTGCCTCAGGATTCAATGCTGTTCGCTGCACGCCTCAGAATGCGCGAATTGGCAACGATACCTGAAAACCGCATGTGTATATACATATATCCATTTATAGCAGGGCCCGCTAGCCTCTCGGGGTGTGCGAGGTTCTGTTTTGTGTGAACAAACTGGTTGATCCTGCCAGTAGTCATATGCTTGTCTCAGAGATTAAGCCATGCATGTCTAAGTACAGACCTTTAAACGGTGAAACCGCGAATGGCTCATTAAATCAGCTATGGTTCCTTAGATCATCCACGCTACATGGATAACTGTAGTAATTCTAGAGCTAATACATGCCACTATGCCCTGACCCGCAAGGGGATGGGTGGATTTATTAGAACAGAACCAACCGGGGATGGTTTCGGCCGTTCCTGTTGAACTCTGTGATGACTCTGGATAACTTCACTGATCGCAGTCGGCCTTGTGTCGGCGACAAATCTTTCAAATGTCTGCCCTATCAACTTCCGATGGTAGGTGATCTGCCTACCATGGTGATAACGGGTAACGGGGAATCAGGGTTCGATTCCGGAGAGGGAGCCTGAGAAACGGCTACCACATCCAAGGAAGGCAGCAGGCGCGAAAATTACCCACTCCCAGAACGGGGAGGTAGTGACGAAAAATACGAATACGGGACTCTTCTGAGGCTCCGTAATTCGAATGAGTACAATCTAAATCCTTTAACGAGGACCAATTGGAGGGCAAGTCTGGTGCCAGCAGCCGCGGTAACTCCAGCTCCAAAAGCGTATATTAAAGTTGCTGCAGTTAAAAAGCTCGTAGTTGGATCTGGGTAGTGCGGTCGCGTGCAGGCGCTCGTTCATTTGGCTTGATCTTGATCGGGTCATTTGTTCGTGCCAGTATCGTGGTCGTGCAGCCTTTCAGCCGTGTCTGTGTAAACAGGTGCTGGCGTGGCCGGTGAGTTCGCTTGCTAGCCTGTCGGCATGTCCTCGTGTGCCTTTCATCGGGTGCCGGGGGTGGACGGCATTTTTACTTTGAACAAATTTGAGTGCTCAAAGCAGGCCTATGTGCCTGAAAAGTCTTGCATGGAATAATAGAATAGGACTTCGGTTCTATTTTGTTGGTTTTCGGATCCGAAGTAATGGTTAAGAGGGACAGACGGGGGCATTTGTATGGTTGCGTGAGAGGTGAAATTCTGTGATCGCAGCCAGACAAACTACAGCGAAAGCATTTGCCAAGAATGTTTTCATTGATCAGGAGCGAAAGTCAGAGGTTCGAAGACGATCAGATACCGTCCTAGTTCTGACCATAAACGATGCCAACTGACGATCCGCGGTGGTTCTTTAATTGGCCTCGCGGGCAGTCCCCGGGAAACCCTTAAGTCTTTGGGCTCCGGGGGAAGTATGGTTGCAAAGCTGAAACTTAAAGGAATTGACGGAAGGGCACCACCAGGAGTGGAGCCTGCGGCTTAATTCGACTCAACACGGGAAAACTCACCCGGCCCGGACACTGTGAGGATTGACAGATTGATAGCTCTTTCTTGATTCGGTGGTTGGTGGTGCATGGCCGTTCTTAGTTGGTGGAGCGATTTGTCTGGTTAATTCCGATAACGAACGAGACTTTGACCTACTAAATAGTGTGCCCGTCCTCTGTGCTCGTGCAGGTTGCGGTTCCTATTGCCTCCCAAGGTGATGGGGCCGTGGGCCGGCGTGTACGGTGCGGGTGTCCACTTCTTAGAGGGACAAGCGGCGTCGCTAGTCGCACGAAATTGAGCAATAACAGGTCTGTGATGCCCTTAGATGTCCGGGGCCGCACGTGCGCTACAATGACGGTGCCAGCGAGTCTGGAGACCTACCCCGAAAGGGTTGGGCAAACTGTTCCATCACCGTCGTGACTGGGATCGGGGCTTGCAATTATTCCCCGTGAACGAGGAATTCCTGGTAAGTGCAAGTCATAAGCTTGCGCTGATTACGTCCCTGCCCTTTGTACACACCGCCCGTCGCTACTACCGATTGAATGTGTAAGCTGAGGCAATCAGATTGGTGCCGTTATAGTGACCATGTCGCTTGACTGGTGCCGAGAAGATGACCAATCTTACTCATTTAGAGGAAGTAAAAGTCGTAACAAGGTTTCCGTAGGTGAACCTGCGGAAGGATCATTACAATTGTCCCTATCTTTCAATTGATCCCGGCGTAAGCTGGGAATCATATCATATGTAGCAAATACCTATTAACACCCAGCAATTGAGTTGGGTGTATATACCCAGCGGTATGGGTCAATATACCGTATATATGTGCCCCAGCGGCTAGGGTGTAAGAAGCCGCACCAAAGCATTGTATTATACGCACCGCATACCAATGTGTATGTGAGTGTAACGGAATTGACGGATAGGCCCAATGGGTCTGCGGATTCGGCCATACCTGAGTGCGGTTCATACTGTCGCTCATAAGTACGGTCCTTGTTTGGAGGGGTGTCTAGCCTGTCTGATGCTCTGATGGTATGCTCGTGACCATTCGGTTGCCAGTCCAAGCCAAGGGCGACGGGATAGTGCTGGCCTTAGTTCAGTGCAAGATTTAAAGAGAGGTCTTGGGGATCCCCATGCTCCAGCCTCCGCCCCTTTTGTTGTTTTCCACTTCGGTGGATTGTCCTATCATTTTACACTGTTTAAGCCTGTGGGGTGGTTCGCCAGTCCCACTGTGCTGAAAAAGCATGCCTCCGGTCGTAAGGCTGGTACGCATGTCCGGTCGCCTGGCGGTGCCTATCCTGGGCTAGACCGTAAAACCTTTATGGCTCTGCGCATTCGGGCAACCGTTTGCTGTATGGGTCCATAATGTACAACTCTGAGCGGTGGATCACTCGGCTCGTGTGTCGATGAAGAGTGCAGCCAACTGTGTGAATTAATGTGAACTGCATAATGCTTTGAACATCGACATCTTGAACGCATATTGCGGCCGCGGGATATCCCGTGGCCACGTCTGGCCGAGGGTCGGCTTACAAACTATCACGACGCCCAAAAAGTCGTGGCCTGGAAGTTGTGCCAGCTGGCGTGATTTCCCCCTATATCCATATATGTATATATGTATGGGTTGTTGTGGGGTGCTAGTCTATGGCTCCTTCCTAATGTGTCCGGTTACAACCACGTCTATATCTGTTACTGTGGTCGCGTTGTGACATCGGGCTGTGCATGGGTCGTGGCTCAATGATAATCTGATCACGCTCTAGTGCAGACCTGGAGATCACGTTTGCGGCAGGGGTAACTGTGTATCGGGCTGTGGCAATGTAACTCGTCATATACAAATACAGGAGGTTACCAATTTGTGAAACCATGCCTCCTTGACCCTGACCTCGGATCAGTCGTGAGTACCCGCTGAACTTAAGCATATCACTAAGCGGAGGAAAAGAAACTAACCAGGATTCCCCTAGTAACTGCGAGTGAAGGGGGATTAGCCCAGCACCGAAGCCTGTGGACATTTGGCCACTAGGCAATGTGGTGTTTAGGTTGATTCTTGGCATCACTGCTCCACCCTAAGTCCAGTACTGAGTATGGTTTCTGGAATTGGCCCAAAGAGGGTGAAAGGCCCGTTGGGGTGGAGACCATGAGGACAGTTTTGCCCTGAGTCGACCTTGGAGTCGGGTTGTTTGTGAATGCAGCCCAAAGCGGGTGGTAAACTCCATCCAAGGCTAAATACTAACACGAGTCCGATAGCGAACAAGTACCGTGAGGGAAAGTTGAAAAGTACTTTGAAGAGAGAGTAAACAGTGCGTGAAACCGCTCAGAGGTAAACAGGTGGAGTTGAACTGTAAGCTGCAGGAATTCAGCTGGTGAGCTTGGTATGAGCTTGGTCATGTTGGTCAGCCAACGGAGTCCGCTTAGCTGCGGGTTTCTGCTCCCCAGAGTGGAAATGTGCGTTGCACTTATCAAGTGTTGTGCGCTCCGACGG
>CAXIVU010000190.1:12500-17500 GCA_964035795.1 Pterobdella sp. o SKG-2022
GACCTGGTAGGCTGGTAAGGTGGGTGAAAAAAATTTTTTTCAAGTTTTGATTTTTGTTTGTCAAATTGCTAAAATATGCTTAATTTGGCGTTTTAAATGCAATATAGCATGTTCGGAGTGATTTGCCACAAGTTTCTGGTCCATGCTATGGTGGGACCCAAGTTGGGTGCATTTATTGGGCTGAACCTGGGTCATGGAATTTCTGAACCGTAGGTTGTACGAGGATGGGACCAAATTTTTTGAATTCAGCGTCCAAAGTTATGTAGGAATAGCTATTTAAACCATTGGATATGGTGAATCGGTCGGCGCAATGAGGCTGGCAATAAGTCAAAAATAGGCCAAAAATCGGTCTGTAAGGCTAGGGCCTTAGGTATTTAAAATGGTGATTTGGGAAGTGTTTGCTATCATGATGGTTGTATATTTTCTAGTTACTATGACCAAAAACAAGTACTTTAATGCAAGTTTGACCAAAATCCATTGAGATTTGTAGAAGTTATTAGCTGACAAAGTAGTCAAATAAGTAGCTGGAATTGGCGGGCTGAGCCAGAAGCTCAAATTTTCCCGTGGTCCTATCGCAATGAATGTGGATTATATGGATACTATGTTGGACTAGAAGTGAATTACAGCAAGTTTCATGACAATCGGTTGATTTGGCTAGAAGTTATTAGCGATCCAAGTTGCTTATTGTTGGACCGTAATTGCGGGCTCACCCTAAAAAAGCTATCTTCTAAACGGAAGGTCGTACAGAAATGAGGATTAGTTCATCGGATTCAGCATTGAAAACTATGTGGAATAGGTTCATAAAATCCACATATATACAGAACACCTAGATGCTATTAGGCTGAGAAGCCGGCAAAAAGGGGTAGGACCTTTACTATAGGAAAATTGGGGGTCATGGGGTACCCCCTAGACCTGGATGAATCCTAATGATTGTTCATTATATTCATACTGTGAGCAATTCTGAGTTGTTCTATGCAAGTTTGATTGAAATCCATTGAGATTTGTGAAAGTTATTAGCTGGCAAAATCCGGCTCGAATTGCGGGCTCATCCTGAAACACCTATCTCCTAAACGGCTGATCGGACGAAGTTGAGACTAATTTTCCCGTGACCATCATTGAAAACTATGTTAGAAACAATAATAAAAGTGGAACATTTCGAAAATTTTTTTTTGAGCGCTCAGGGTGAGAGAGAATTGCATGTTATATAGGGGGTATACCCCTAACTCGGGTCCTGAGGTCGATTTTGGCGAATGGTGCGATTGGGCCGTATGACATTCTGTCAGGCCTGTAGTGCCTATATTTCGTGTTTTCTCGGTCTCTTAGGCCCAGTAAAGCTGGCTAACAGTGCCAACGGCTCGGATAAGCCTGTGGTGCACTAGTCCCATTGGGACCTATGGTAAATGTATGAAAGGCCTATTTGCATGGGGCGGGCATATAGGCAGTGCTATATATTGAACACGGACCAAGCTTAATGGGTGTCGGGTGGCAATTGTCGCTCTGTATACCCGGGTCGTAGGCTTGTGGTAGCCTGAGGGTTGGTTTTGGGACCAGCCATTGGGTTGCTGCAATGCTCTATACCCTTACTATTGATAAGCCGGCTGGCTAGTCCTGTTGGCTAGGTGGATCATGCGTGGTCTGCCTATACAGTGCATATTCGATAACCCACGAATGGGTATTATAAAGGGCCGATAGGTCTGGCATCCAAGGAAGGAAGGAATGATGAAAGGGTACCCTCCCAGCGGCGTAGACTGGCAAATAATTGTTGCATACCCTATCCTACCAATTGATTGTTACTGCCCAGGTTGGTGGGGGTAGGGGCTATGTAACGTTGCTTGCAACACCGGGGACACCCTATATAAATACGGAAACCGCGAACTGAGCCCTATAATCCCGTTCGGATGAACCCGGCCCTGTGTCGGTAATGCATTCATGTGTAAATGCAAGGTGCAATAGTGGTCCACGAGGGTTTGATGCAGCCCCGTGGTTGTGCCTCAGGATTCAATGCTGTTCGCTGCACGCCTCAGAATGCGCGAATTGGCAACGATACCTGAAAACCGCATGTGTATATACATATATCCATTTATAGCAGGGCCCGCTAGCCTCTCGGGGTGTGCGAGGTTCTGTTTTGTGTGAACAAACTGGTTGATCCTGCCAGTAGTCATATGCTTGTCTCAGAGATTAAGCCATGCATGTCTAAGTACAGACCTTTAAACGGTGAAACCGCGAATGGCTCATTAAATCAGCTATGGTTCCTTAGATCATCCACGCTACATGGATAACTGTAGTAATTCTAGAGCTAATACATGCCACTATGCCCTGACCCGCAAGGGGATGGGTGGATTTATTAGAACAGAACCAACCGGGGATGGTTTCGGCCGTTCCTGTTGAACTCTGTGATGACTCTGGATAACTTCACTGATCGCAGTCGGCCTTGTGTCGGCGACAAATCTTTCAAATGTCTGCCCTATCAACTTCCGATGGTAGGTGATCTGCCTACCATGGTGATAACGGGTAACGGGGAATCAGGGTTCGATTCCGGAGAGGGAGCCTGAGAAACGGCTACCACATCCAAGGAAGGCAGCAGGCGCGAAAATTACCCACTCCCAGAACGGGGAGGTAGTGACGAAAAATACGAATACGGGACTCTTCTGAGGCTCCGTAATTCGAATGAGTACAATCTAAATCCTTTAACGAGGACCAATTGGAGGGCAAGTCTGGTGCCAGCAGCCGCGGTAACTCCAGCTCCAAAAGCGTATATTAAAGTTGCTGCAGTTAAAAAGCTCGTAGTTGGATCTGGGTAGTGCGGTCGCGTGCAGGCGCTCGTTCATTTGGCTTGATCTTGATCGGGTCATTTGTTCGTGCCAGTATCGTGGTCGTGCAGCCTTTCAGCCGTGTCTGTGTAAACAGGTGCTGGCGTGGCCGGTGAGTTCGCTTGCTAGCCTGTCGGCATGTCCTCGTGTGCCTTTCATCGGGTGCCGGGGGTGGACGGCATTTTTACTTTGAACAAATTTGAGTGCTCAAAGCAGGCCTATGTGCCTGAAAAGTCTTGCATGGAATAATAGAATAGGACTTCGGTTCTATTTTGTTGGTTTTCGGATCCGAAGTAATGGTTAAGAGGGACAGACGGGGGCATTTGTATGGTTGCGTGAGAGGTGAAATTCTGTGATCGCAGCCAGACAAACTACAGCGAAAGCATTTGCCAAGAATGTTTTCATTGATCAGGAGCGAAAGTCAGAGGTTCGAAGACGATCAGATACCGTCCTAGTTCTGACCATAAACGATGCCAACTGACGATCCGCGGTGGTTCTTTAATTGGCCTCGCGGGCAGTCCCCGGGAAACCCTTAAGTCTTTGGGCTCCGGGGGAAGTATGGTTGCAAAGCTGAAACTTAAAGGAATTGACGGAAGGGCACCACCAGGAGTGGAGCCTGCGGCTTAATTCGACTCAACACGGGAAAACTCACCCGGCCCGGACACTGTGAGGATTGACAGATTGATAGCTCTTTCTTGATTCGGTGGTTGGTGGTGCATGGCCGTTCTTAGTTGGTGGAGCGATTTGTCTGGTTAATTCCGATAACGAACGAGACTTTGACCTACTAAATAGTGTGCCCGTCCTCTGTGCTCGTGCAGGTTGCGGTTCCTATTGCCTCCCAAGGTGATGGGGCCGTGGGCCGGCGTGTACGGTGCGGGTGTCCACTTCTTAGAGGGACAAGCGGCGTCGCTAGTCGCACGAAATTGAGCAATAACAGGTCTGTGATGCCCTTAGATGTCCGGGGCCGCACGTGCGCTACAATGACGGTGCCAGCGAGTCTGGAGACCTACCCCGAAAGGGTTGGGCAAACTGTTCCATCACCGTCGTGACTGGGATCGGGGCTTGCAATTATTCCCCGTGAACGAGGAATTCCTGGTAAGTGCAAGTCATAAGCTTGCGCTGATTACGTCCCTGCCCTTTGTACACACCGCCCGTCGCTACTACCGATTGAATGTGTAAGCTGAGGCAATCAGATTGGTGCCGTTATAGTGACCATGTCGCTTGACTGGTGCCGAGAAGATGACCAATCTTACTCATTTAGAGGAAGTAAAAGTCGTAACAAGGTTTCCGTAGGTGAACCTGCGGAAGGATCATTACAATTGTCCCTATCTTTCAATTGATCCCGGCGTAAGCTGGGAATCATATCATATGTAGCAAATACCTATTAACACCCAGCAATTGAGTTGGGTGTATATACCCAGCGGTATGGGTCAATATACCGTATATATGTGCCCCAGCGGCTAGGGTGTAAGAAGCCGCACCAAAGCATTGTATTATACGCACCGCATACCAATGTGTATGTGAGTGTAACGGAATTGACGGATAGGCCCAATGGGTCTGCGGATTCGGCCATACCTGAGTGCGGTTCATACTGTCGCTCATAAGTACGGTCCTTGTTTGGAGGGGTGTCTAGCCTGTCTGATGCTCTGATGGTATGCTCGTGACCATTCGGTTGCCAGTCCAAGCCAAGGGCGACGGGATAGTGCTGGCCTTAGTTCAGTGCAAGATTTAAAGAGAGGTCTTGGGGATCCCCATGCTCCAGCCTCCGCCCCTTTTGTTGTTTTCCACTTCGGTGGATTGTCCTATCATTTTACACTGTTTAAGCCTGTGGGGTGGTTCGCCAGTCCCACTGTGCTGAAAAAGCATGCCTCCGGTCGTAAGGCTGGTACGCATGTCCGGTCGCCTGGCGGTGCCTATCCTGGGCTAGACCGTAAAACCTTTATGGCTCTGCGCATTCGGGCAACCGTTTGCTGTATGGGTCCATAATGTACAACTCTGAGCGGTGGATCACTCGGCTCGTGTGTCGATGAAGAGTGCAGCCAACTGTGTGAATTAATGTGAACTGCATAATGCTTTGAACATCGACATCTTGAACGCATATTGCGGCCGCGGGATATCCCGTGGCCACGTCTGGCCGAGGGTCGGCTTACAAACTATCACGACGCCCAAAAAGTCGTGGCCTGGAAGTTG
>CAXIVU010000190.1:25000-30000 GCA_964035795.1 Pterobdella sp. o SKG-2022
CCGGCTGGCTAGTCCTGTTGGCTAGGTGGATCATGCGTGGTCTGCCTATACAGTGCATATTCGATAACCCACGAATGGGTATTATAAAGGGCCGATAAGTCTGGCATCCAAGGAAGGAAGGAATGATGAAAGGGTACCCTCCCAGCGGCGTAGACTGGCAAATAATTGTTGCATACCCTATCCTACCAATTGATTGATACTGCCCAGGTTGGTGGGGGTAGGGGCTATGTAACGTTGCTTGCAACACCGGGGACACCCTATATAAATACGGAAACCGCGAACTGAGCCCTATAATCCCGTTCGGATGAACCCGGCCCTGTGTCGGTAATGCATTCATGTGTAAATGCAAGGTGCAATAGTGGTCCACGAGGGTTTGATGCAGCCCCGTGGTTGTGCCTCAGGATTCAATGCTGTTCGCTGCACGCCTCAGAATGCGCGAATTGGCAACGATACCTGAAAACCGCATGTGTATATACATATATCCATTTATAGCAGGGCCCGCTAGCCTCTCGGGGTGTGCGAGGTTCTGTTTTGTGTGAACAAACTGGTTGATCCTGCCAGTAGTCATATGCTTGTCTCAGAGATTAAGCCATGCATGTCTAAGTACAGACCTTTAAACGGTGAAACCGCGAATGGCTCATTAAATCAGCTATGGTTCCTTAGATCATCCACGCTACATGGATAACTGTAGTAATTCTAGAGCTAATACATGCCACTATGCCCTGACCCGCAAGGGGATGGGTGGATTTATTAGAACAGAACCAACCGGGGATGGTTTCGGCCGTTCCTGTTGAACTCTGTGATGACTCTGGATAACTTCACTGATCGCAGTCGGCCTTGTGTCGGCGACAAATCTTTCAAATGTCTGCCCTATCAACTTCCGATGGTAGGTGATCTGCCTACCATGGTGATAACGGGTAACGGGGAATCAGGGTTCGATTCCGGAGAGGGAGCCTGAGAAACGGCTACCACATCCAAGGAAGGCAGCAGGCGCGAAAATTACCCACTCCCAGAACGGGGAGGTAGTGACGAAAAATACGAATACGGGACTCTTCTGAGGCTCCGTAATTCGAATGAGTACAATCTAAATCCTTTAACGAGGACCAATTGGAGGGCAAGTCTGGTGCCAGCAGCCGCGGTAACTCCAGCTCCAAAAGCGTATATTAAAGTTGCTGCAGTTAAAAAGCTCGTAGTTGGATCTGGGTAGTGCGGTCGCGTGCAGGCGCTCGTTCATTTGGCTTGATCTTGATCGGGTCATTTGTTCGTGCCAGTATCGTGGTCGTGCAGCCTTTCAGCCGTGTCTGTGTAAACAGGTGCTGGCGTGGCCGGTGAGTTCGCTTGCTAGCCTGTCGGCATGTCCTCGTGTGCCTTTCATCGGGTGCCGGGGGTGGACGGCATTTTTACTTTGAACAAATTTGAGTGCTCAAAGCAGGCCTATGTGCCTGAAAAGTCTTGCATGGAATAATAGAATAGGACTTCGGTTCTATTTTGTTGGTTTTCGGATCCGAAGTAATGGTTAAGAGGGACAGACGGGGGCATTTGTATGGTTGCGTGAGAGGTGAAATTCTGTGATCGCAGCCAGACAAACTACAGCGAAAGCATTTGCCAAGAATGTTTTCATTGATCAGGAGCGAAAGTCAGAGGTTCGAAGACGATCAGATACCGTCCTAGTTCTGACCATAAACGATGCCAACTGACGATCCGCGGTGGTTCTTTAATTGGCCTCGCGGGCAGTCCCCGGGAAACCCTTAAGTCTTTGGGCTCCGGGGGAAGTATGGTTGCAAAGCTGAAACTTAAAGGAATTGACGGAAGGGCACCACCAGGAGTGGAGCCTGCGGCTTAATTCGACTCAACACGGGAAAACTCACCCGGCCCGGACACTGTGAGGATTGACAGATTGATAGCTCTTTCTTGATTCGGTGGTTGGTGGTGCATGGCCGTTCTTAGTTGGTGGAGCGATTTGTCTGGTTAATTCCGATAACGAACGAGACTTTGACCTACTAAATAGTGTGCCCGTCCTCTGTGCTCGTGCAGGTTGCGGTTCCTATTGCCTCCCAAGGTGATGGGGCCGTGGGCCGGCGTGTACGGTGCGGGTGTCCACTTCTTAGAGGGACAAGCGGCGTCGCTAGTCGCACGAAATTGAGCAATAACAGGTCTGTGATGCCCTTAGATGTCCGGGGCCGCACGTGCGCTACAATGACGGTGCCAGCGAGTCTGGAGACCTACCCCGAAAGGGTTGGGCAAACTGTTCCATCACCGTCGTGACTGGGATCGGGGCTTGCAATTATTCCCCGTGAACGAGGAATTCCTGGTAAGTGCAAGTCATAAGCTTGCGCTGATTACGTCCCTGCCCTTTGTACACACCGCCCGTCGCTACTACCGATTGAATGTGTAAGCTGAGGCAATCAGATTGGTGCCGTTATAGTGACCATGTCGCTTGACTGGTGCCGAGAAGATGACCAATCTTACTCATTTAGAGGAAGTAAAAGTCGTAACAAGGTTTCCGTAGGTGAACCTGCGGAAGGATCATTACAATTGTCCCTATCTTTCAATTGATCCCGGCGTAAGCTGGGAATCATATCATATGTAGCAAATACCTATTAACACCCAGCAATTGAGTTGGGTGTATATACCCAGCGGTATGGGTCAATATACCGTATATATGTGCCCCAGCGGCTAGGGTGTAAGAAGCCGCACCAAAGCATTGTATTATACGCACCGCATACCAATGTGTATGTGAGTGTAACGGAATTGACGGATAGGCCCAATGGGTCTGCGGATTCGGCCATACCTGAGTGCGGTTCATACTGTCGCTCATAAGTACGGTCCTTGTTTGGAGGGGTGTCTAGCCTGTCTGATGCTCTGATGGTATGCTCGTGACCATTCGGTTGCCAGTCCAAGCCAAGGGCGACGGGATAGTGCTGGCCTTAGTTCAGTGCAAGATTTAAAGAGAGGTCTTGGGGATCCCCATGCTCCAGCCTCCGCCCCTTTTGTTGTTTTCCACTTCGGTGGATTGTCCTATCATTTTACACTGTTTAAGCCTGTGGGGTGGTTCGCCAGTCCCACTGTGCTGAAAAAGCATGCCTCCGGTCGTAAGGCTGGTACGCATGTCCGGTCGCCTGGCGGTGCCTATCCTGGGCTAGACCGTAAAACCTTTATGGCTCTGCGCATTCGGGCAACCGTTTGCTGTATGGGTCCATAATGTACAACTCTGAGCGGTGGATCACTCGGCTCGTGTGTCGATGAAGAGTGCAGCCAACTGTGTGAATTAATGTGAACTGCATAATGCTTTGAACATCGACATCTTGAACGCATATTGCGGCCGCGGGATATCCCGTGGCCACGTCTGGCCGAGGGTCGGCTTACAAACTATCACGACGCCCAAAAAGTCGTGGCCTGGAAGTTGTGCCAGCTGGCGTGATTTCCCCCTATATCCATATATGTATATATGTATGGGTTGTTGTGGGGTGCTAGTCTATGGCTCCTTCCTAATGTGTCCGGTTACAACCACGTCTATATCTGTTACTGTGGTCGCGTTGTGACATCGGGCTGTGCATGGGTCGTGGCTCAATGATAATCTGATCACGCTCTAGTGCAGACCTGGAGATCACGTTTGCGGCAGGGGTAACTGTGTATCGGGCTGTGGCAATGTAACTCGTCATATACAAATACAGGAGGTTACCAATTTGTGAAACCATGCCTCCTTGACCCTGACCTCGGATCAGTCGTGAGTACCCGCTGAACTTAAGCATATCACTAAGCGGAGGAAAAGAAACTAACCAGGATTCCCCTAGTAACTGCGAGTGAAGGGGGATTAGCCCAGCACCGAAGCCTGTGGACATTTGGCCACTAGGCAATGTGGTGTTTAGGTTGATTCTTGGCATCACTGCTCCACCCTAAGTCCAGTACTGAGTATGGTTTCTGGAATTGGCCCAAAGAGGGTGAAAGGCCCGTTGGGGTGGAGACCATGAGGACAGTTTTGCCCTGAGTCGACCTTGGAGTCGGGTTGTTTGTGAATGCAGCCCAAAGCGGGTGGTAAACTCCATCCAAGGCTAAATACTAACACGAGTCCGATAGCGAACAAGTACCGTGAGGGAAAGTTGAAAAGTACTTTGAAGAGAGAGTAAACAGTGCGTGAAACCGCTCAGAGGTAAACAGGTGGAGTTGAACTGTAAGCTGCAGGAATTCAGCTGGTGAGCTTGGTATGAGCTTGGTCATGTTGGTCAGCCAACGGAGTCCGCTTAGCTGCGGGTTTCTGCTCCCCAGAGTGGAAATGTGCGTTGCACTTATCAAGTGTTGTGCGCTCCGACGGTTATGGCCTGCTCGCCAGTGCACTTTCCTGTGGTGTTCACCACGATCGGCGCTGTTGCCTTTCGACTGTGGTCAAACCGTTCAGGTCTAGTCTTTATGGCTTTACTTGGCGGGATGGCAGGTAGCTCGTTGGTTGGCTTGCCAGCCAGTGGGTGTAATCAGCTGTCCGCAGTAGATTTGTGCAATGCGTCGGAGACGACGGCTTCTGGCATGGGCGTGCGTGTCCTTCTCTGGCGGGGCCTAGTCTGATCGGCATGTTACTCACAAATGTGGGTCTGCCGGTGGCTGGGTCTTGTCCATTGGGGGTATGCGTGCGTGTTGCCGTTCACGGGCCTACAGTCTGTGGTGTTGTAGTAAACTATCCACCTGACCCGTCTTGAAACACGGACCAAGGAGTTTAACATGTGCGCGAGTCATTGGGCGTTACGAAACCCAAAGGCGCAGTGAAAGTAAAGGGTCGGCTTGTCCGATCTGAGGTGAGATCCGGTCGTTCCTCGTGCAAGGTACTACCAAGCATTCGGACGGCAGGCGCATCACCGGCCCGTCTCATGGCGTAGTCGTGTGACTTCGTGTTGCATGCACCACCGGGGCGGAGCAAGAGCGCACACGTTGAGACCCGAAAGATGGTGAACTATGCTTGCGGAGGTTGAAGCCAGAGGAAACTCTGGTGGAGGACCGCAGCGATTCTG
>CAXIVU010000190.1:35000-45000 GCA_964035795.1 Pterobdella sp. o SKG-2022
TGGACCGTAATTGCGGGCTCACCCTAAAAAAGCTATCTTCTAAACGGAAGGTCGTACAGAAATGAGGATTAGTTCATCGGATTCAGCATTGAAAACTATGTGGAATAGGTTCATAAAATCCACATATATACAGAACACCTAGATGCTATTAGGCTGAGAAGCCGGCAAAAAGGGGTAGGACCTTTACTATAGGAAAATTGGGGGTCATTGGGTACCCCCTAGACCTGGATGAATCCTAATGATTGTTCATTATATTCATACTGTGAGCAATTCTGAGTTGTTCTATGCAAGTTTGATTGAAATCCATTGAGATTTGTGAAAGTTATTAGCTGGCAAAATCCGGCTCGAATTGCGGGCTCACCCTGAAACACCTATCTCCTAAACGGCTGATCGGACAAAGTTGAGACTAATTTTCCCGTGACCATCATTGAAAACTATGTTAGAAACAATAATAAAAGTGGAACATTTCGAAAATTTTTTTTTGAGCGCTCAGGGTGAGAGAGAATTGCATGTTATATAGGGGGTATACCCCTAACTCGGGTCCTGAGGTCGATTTTGGCGAATGGTGCGATTGGGCCGTATGACATTCTGTCAGGCCTGTAGTGCCTATATTTCGTATTTTCTCGGTCTCTTAGGCCCAGTAAAGCTGGCTAACAGTGCCAACGGCTCGGATAAGCCTGTGGTGCACTAGTCCCATTGGGACCTATGGTAAATGTATGAAAGGCCTATTTGCATGGGGCGGGCATATAGGCAGTGCTATATATTGAACACGGACCAAGCTTAATGGGTGTCGGGTGGCAATTGTCGCTCTGTATACCCGGGTCGTAGGCTTGTGGTAGCCTGAGGGTTGGTTTTGGGACCAGCCATTGGGTTGCTGCAATGCTCTATACCCTTACTATTGATAAGCCGGCTGGCTAGTCCTGTTGGCTAGGTGGATCATGCGTGGTCTGCCTATACAGTGCATATTCGATAACCCACGAATGGGTATTATAAAGGGCCGATAAGTCTGGCATCCAAGGAAGGAAGGAATGATGAAAGGGTACCCTCCCAGCGGCGTAGACTGGCAAATAATTGTTGCATACCCTATCCTACCAATTGATTGATACTGCCCAGGTTGGTGGGGGTAGGGGCTATGTAACGTTGCTTGCAACACCGGGGACACCCTATATAAATACGGAAACCGCGAACTGAGCCCTATAATCCCGTTCGGATGAACCCGGCCCTGTGTCGGTAATGCATTCATGTGTAAATGCAAGGTGCAATAGTGGTCCACGAGGGTTTGATGCAGCCCCGTGGTTGTGCCTCAGGATTCAATGCTGTTCGCTGCACGCCTCAGAATGCGCGAATTGGCAACGATACCTGAAAACCGCATGTGTATATACATATATCCATTTATAGCAGGGCCCGCTAGCCTCTCGGGGTGTGCGAGGTTCTGTTTTGTGTGAACAAACTGGTTGATCCTGCCAGTAGTCATATGCTTGTCTCAGAGATTAAGCCATGCATGTCTAAGTACAGACCTTTAAACGGTGAAACCGCGAATGGCTCATTAAATCAGCTATGGTTCCTTAGATCATCCACGCTACATGGATAACTGTAGTAATTCTAGAGCTAATACATGCCACTATGCCCTGACCCGCAAGGGGATGGGTGGATTTATTAGAACAGAACCAACCGGGGATGGTTTCGGCCGTTCCTGTTGAACTCTGTGATGACTCTGGATAACTTCACTGATCGCAGTCGGCCTTGTGTCGGCGACAAATCTTTCAAATGTCTGCCCTATCAACTTCCGATGGTAGGTGATCTGCCTACCATGGTGATAACGGGTAACGGGGAATCAGGGTTCGATTCCGGAGAGGGAGCCTGAGAAACGGCTACCACATCCAAGGAAGGCAGCAGGCGCGAAAATTACCCACTCCCAGAACGGGGAGGTAGTGACGAAAAATACGAATACGGGACTCTTCTGAGGCTCCGTAATTCGAATGAGTACAATCTAAATCCTTTAACGAGGACCAATTGGAGGGCAAGTCTGGTGCCAGCAGCCGCGGTAACTCCAGCTCCAAAAGCGTATATTAAAGTTGCTGCAGTTAAAAAGCTCGTAGTTGGATCTGGGTAGTGCGGTCGCGTGCAGGCGCTCGTTCATTTGGCTTGATCTTGATCGGGTCATTTGTTCGTGCCAGTATCGTGGTCGTGCAGCCTTTCAGCCGTGTCTGTGTAAACAGGTGCTGGCGTGGCCGGTGAGTTCGCTTGCTAGCCTGTCGGCATGTCCTCGTGTGCCTTTCATCGGGTGCCGGGGGTGGACGGCATTTTTACTTTGAACAAATTTGAGTGCTCAAAGCAGGCCTATGTGCCTGAAAAGTCTTGCATGGAATAATAGAATAGGACTTCGGTTCTATTTTGTTGGTTTTCGGATCCGAAGTAATGGTTAAGAGGGACAGACGGGGGCATTTGTATGGTTGCGTGAGAGGTGAAATTCTGTGATCGCAGCCAGACAAACTACAGCGAAAGCATTTGCCAAGAATGTTTTCATTGATCAGGAGCGAAAGTCAGAGGTTCGAAGACGATCAGATACCGTCCTAGTTCTGACCATAAACGATGCCAACTGACGATCCGCGGTGGTTCTTTAATTGGCCTCGCGGGCAGTCCCCGGGAAACCCTTAAGTCTTTGGGCTCCGGGGGAAGTATGGTTGCAAAGCTGAAACTTAAAGGAATTGACGGAAGGGCACCACCAGGAGTGGAGCCTGCGGCTTAATTCGACTCAACACGGGAAAACTCACCCGGCCCGGACACTGTGAGGATTGACAGATTGATAGCTCTTTCTTGATTCGGTGGTTGGTGGTGCATGGCCGTTCTTAGTTGGTGGAGCGATTTGTCTGGTTAATTCCGATAACGAACGAGACTTTGACCTACTAAATAGTGTGCCCGTCCTCTGTGCTCGTGCAGGTTGCGGTTCCTATTGCCTCCCAAGGTGATGGGGCCGTGGGCCGGCGTGTACGGTGCGGGTGTCCACTTCTTAGAGGGACAAGCGGCGTCGCTAGTCGCACGAAATTGAGCAATAACAGGTCTGTGATGCCCTTAGATGTCCGGGGCCGCACGTGCGCTACAATGACGGTGCCAGCGAGTCTGGAGACCTACCCCGAAAGGGTTGGGCAAACTGTTCCATCACCGTCGTGACTGGGATCGGGGCTTGCAATTATTCCCCGTGAACGAGGAATTCCTGGTAAGTGCAAGTCATAAGCTTGCGCTGATTACGTCCCTGCCCTTTGTACACACCGCCCGTCGCTACTACCGATTGAATGTGTAAGCTGAGGCAATCAGATTGGTGCCGTTATAGTGACCATGTCGCTTGACTGGTGCCGAGAAGATGACCAATCTTACTCATTTAGAGGAAGTAAAAGTCGTAACAAGGTTTCCGTAGGTGAACCTGCGGAAGGATCATTACAATTGTCCCTATCTTTCAATTGATCCCGGCGTAAGCTGGGAATCATATCATATGTAGCAAATACCTATTAACACCCAGCAATTGAGTTGGGTGTATATACCCAGCGGTATGGGTCAATATACCGTATATATGTGCCCCAGCGGCTAGGGTGTAAGAAGCCGCACCAAAGCATTGTATTATACGCACCGCATACCAATGTGTATGTGAGTGTAACGGAATTGACGGATAGGCCCAATGGGTCTGCGGATTCGGCCATACCTGAGTGCGGTTCATACTGTCGCTCATAAGTACGGTCCTTGTTTGGAGGGGTGTCTAGCCTGTCTGATGCTCTGATGGTATGCTCGTGACCATTCGGTTGCCAGTCCAAGCCAAGGGCGACGGGATAGTGCTGGCCTTAGTTCAGTGCAAGATTTAAAGAGAGGTCTTGGGGATCCCCATGCTCCAGCCTCCGCCCCTTTTGTTGTTTTCCACTTCGGTGGATTGTCCTATCATTTTACACTGTTTAAGCCTGTGGGGTGGTTCGCCAGTCCCACTGTGCTGAAAAAGCATGCCTCCGGTCGTAAGGCTGGTACGCATGTCCGGTCGCCTGGCGGTGCCTATCCTGGGCTAGACCGTAAAACCTTTATGGCTCTGCGCATTCGGGCAACCGTTTGCTGTATGGGTCCATAATGTACAACTCTGAGCGGTGGATCACTCGGCTCGTGTGTCGATGAAGAGTGCAGCCAACTGTGTGAATTAATGTGAACTGCATAATGCTTTGAACATCGACATCTTGAACGCATATTGCGGCCGCGGGATATCCCGTGGCCACGTCTGGCCGAGGGTCGGCTTACAAACTATCACGACGCCCAAAAAGTCGTGGCCTGGAAGTTGTGCCAGCTGGCGTGATTTCCCCCTATATCCATATATGTATATATGTATGGGTTGTTGTGGGGTGCTAGTCTATGGCTCCTTCCTAATGTGTCCGGTTACAACCACGTCTATATCTGTTACTGTGGTCGCGTTGTGACATCGGGCTGTGCATGGGTCGTGGCTCAATGATAATCTGATCACGCTCTAGTGCAGACCTGGAGATCACGTTTGCGGCAGGGGTAACTGTGTATCGGGCTGTGGCAATGTAACTCGTCATATACAAATACAGGAGGTTACCAATTTGTGAAACCATGCCTCCTTGACCCTGACCTCGGATCAGTCGTGAGTACCCGCTGAACTTAAGCATATCACTAAGCGGAGGAAAAGAAACTAACCAGGATTCCCCTAGTAACTGCGAGTGAAGGGGGATTAGCCCAGCACCGAAGCCTGTGGACATTTGGCCACTAGGCAATGTGGTGTTTAGGTTGATTCTTGGCATCACTGCTCCACCCTAAGTCCAGTACTGAGTATGGTTTCTGGAATTGGCCCAAAGAGGGTGAAAGGCCCGTTGGGGTGGAGACCATGAGGACAGTTTTGCCCTGAGTCGACCTTGGAGTCGGGTTGTTTGTGAATGCAGCCCAAAGCGGGTGGTAAACTCCATCCAAGGCTAAATACTAACACGAGTCCGATAGCGAACAAGTACCGTGAGGGAAAGTTGAAAAGTACTTTGAAGAGAGAGTAAACAGTGCGTGAAACCGCTCAGAGGTAAACAGGTGGAGTTGAACTGTAAGCTGCAGGAATTCAGCTGGTGAGCTTGGTATGAGCTTGGTCATGTTGGTCAGCCAACGGAGTCCGCTTAGCTGCGGGTTTCTGCTCCCCAGAGTGGAAATGTGCGTTGCACTTATCAAGTGTTGTGCGCTCCGACGGTTATGGCCTGCTCGCCAGTGCACTTTCCTGTGGTGTTCACCACGATCGGCGCTGTTGCCTTTCGACTGTGGTCAAACCGTTCAGGTCTAGTCTTTATGGCTTTACTTGGCGGGATGGCAGGTAGCTCGTTGGTTGGCTTGCCAGCCAGTGGGTGTAATCAGCTGTCCGCAGTAGATTTGTGCAATGCGTCGGAGACGACGGCTTCTGGCATGGGCGTGCGTGTCCTTCTCTGGCGGGGCCTAGTCTGATCGGCATGTTACTCACAAATGTGGGTCTGCCGGTGGCTGGGTCTTGTCCATTGGGGGTATGCGTGCGTGTTGCCGTTCACGGGCCTACAGTCTGTGGTGTTGTAGTAAACTATCCACCTGACCCGTCTTGAAACACGGACCAAGGAGTTTAACATGTGCGCGAGTCATTGGGCGTTACGAAACCCAAAGGCGCAGTGAAAGTAAAGGGTCGGCTTGTCCGATCTGAGGTGAGATCCGGTCGTTCCTCGTGCAAGGTACTACCAAGCATTCGGACGGCAGGCGCATCACCGGCCCGTCTCATGGCGTAGTCGTGTGACTTCGTGTTGCATGCACCACCGGGGCGGAGCAAGAGCGCACACGTTGAGACCCGAAAGATGGTGAACTATGCTTGCGGAGGTTGAAGCCAGAGGAAACTCTGGTGGAGGACCGCAGCGATTCTGACGTGCAAATCGATCGTCTAACGTGAGTATAGGGGCGAAAGACTAATCGAACCATCTAGTAGCTGGTTCCCTCCGAAGTTTCCCTCAGGATAGCTGGCATTCTGAGATATAAACAGTTTTATCCGGTAAAGCGAATGATTAGAGGCATTGGGGGCGAAACGCCCTCAACCTATTCTCAAACTTTAAATGGGTGAGAAGCTTGACTCGCTAAAATGGAGTCTGGCCTTGAATGTGAGTGCCAAGTGGGCCATTTTTGGTAAGCAGAACTGGCGCTGTGGGATGAACCAAACGTCTGGTTAAGGTGCCTAACGCAACGCTCATGAGATACCACAAAAGGTGTTGGTTGATCGAGACAGCAGGACGGTGGCCATGGAAGTCGGAAACCGCTAAGGAGTGTGTAACAACTCACCTGCCGAATCAACCAGCCCTGAAAATGGATGGCGCTGGAGCGTTGGACCTATACCGGACCGTTACAATAAGCCAAGCTGGTCAAGTGTGGCACGGGGCAACCGCACATAGCTTGGGCATGGAGTGATTGTAACGAGTAGGAGGGTCGCTGTGGTGAGCGGGAAGCTTCGGGCGTAAGCCTGGGTGGAGCCGCCACAGGTGCAGATCTTGGTGGTAGTAGCAAATATTCAAGTGAGAACCTTGAAGGCCGAGGTGGAGAAGGGTTCCATGGGAACAGTATTTGGCCATGGGTCAGGCGGTCCTAAGTGATCCGGTAACTCGGAACAGAGACGGGGTGCCTGACATTGTCCGCTTGCGGGCTTTGATCAGTATTGCTGCTCAGTACCGTTGCAAAGCAGCCCCCTGTAGCGAAAGGGAATCGGGTTAATATTCCCGACCCTGCCCACGGAGATTGGTGCGCATTGGTCCTTTGGGCTGGTGTGTATCTAGCGCGGTAACGCAACCGACCTCGGAGACGTCGGCAAGAGTTCTGGGAAGAGTTCTCTTTTCTTTGTTAGGAGTGCATCCACCCCCTGGAATCGGGTTGTCCGGAGATAGGGGGCTAGCCTCCGTAAAGCACCACCCTTCTTGTGGTGTCCGGAACGCTCTTGTCGGCCCTTGAAAATCCGAGCGAGGCAATATAATTTTCGTGGCAGGCCGTACCCATATCCGCATCAGGTCTCCAAGGTGAACAGCCTCTGGCAATTGAACAATGTAGGTAAGGGAAGTCGGCAAACTGGATCCGTAACTTCGGGAAAAGGATTGGCTCTGGGGGCCGAGTCAGACGGGCTGGAATCAGATACGTGTCGGTCCAGTTGGGGGCTGGATTTCTCGCATCCTTGTGCCTCGTGTACTTGGTTAGTGGGATTTCTGGACTCTGACCAGGCCGATCGTGGGCGGCTTCAGCTTTCAGTGTCGCAATGTTCGCCACGTGCGTGGACTTGTTCTGCGTCGTGTTAAGCGGCTTGCTTCCTTCGTCTGGCGCGCAACGGCCAACTCAGAACTGGCACGGACCAGGGGAATCCGACTGTCTAATTAAAACAAAGCATTGCGATGTCCGCTGAGCGGTTTTGACGCAATGTGATTTCTGCCCAGTGCTCTGAATGTCAAAGTGAAGAAATTCAACCAAGCGCGGGTAAGCGCCGGATTCAAATTTTGAGCTCTGTCAATGGAATTTTGACACTTTTTCGTTGTGACTGACACAGGAATTATTGATGTGCATACTATATACCAAAAAACTCTGCTTTGAAAGGGCTTTCATTTGAGCCATCACTGACATTCTAACTCTCAGTATTGACTGAAATATGTGGATTTATAATTTTCACCGAAAATCGGGATTTTTGCCAAATTTTCAAACGCTCGGTACTCGTTAGTAAGTCCCCGTCTGTATAAACGGTTGTTATTTTTTAATTCTCTATATTTTTCTGAATCTTTTGGTGTATATTTTGCAGTATAACTCGGTGTATTTTATAGACTTTGGTAATTTCCTATTTTTGCATATTCCAAAATCTTGTTTTACTCGTGGCGTCTAAACCGTAGTTCTGACGACTTTTATTTTGAACAGCAAGGAATAGAGAAAATTTTTCTCTATCTTTTGATACCAAATTCGTCGACATACGACCTATAGTTTTCTGTCTACGTCTATTTTTGTATTTTTATTAGCAATTTTTACACTTTTTTGGTTTTTTGAACGTTTAACGAACATTTTTAGTCCGATTTCAACCGTTTAAATTTTCCTACGTGTATTTTTCGATTCTCTATCGACTAGTGTAGTTACTTTTTCAATATCAACGAGTTTTGATAAAGTTTTCAATTTTCGTATTTTTTGACCTATTTTCACTCATAGCTCCTAAACTATAGATCGCACAGCTTTTATTTTGAACAGCAAGGATTTGTTTTCTCAATTTGCTATATTTTGGTCTTTACCGCGTCGAAAACGGACCAGCCGTTCTCGAGATATCCCCATTTGAAACTTTTAGCAAAATTTACACCATTTTACATTTTACGTTCATATTTCCCGCTTCCCGCCAATAATTTTAGCTCACTTAAAGCGGTCGATTTTGGTTTTTTGGCCATAGCTCCGCTATCTTTAGTCCGATTTTTGTGGTTTAAATTTTGTTAATTAGTATTAATTATTTCCGATCTTTTGATACCCAGATATTGCATTTTGACTCATTCTGTCCTTCACTACCCCCCCCGGAATATTTTCCCCCTGGATATTTTGTGCTCTTTTGCTCACTGTGTCGGCTTTTTACGTCGTAGAGCAAAGAACTTTTGGTTGAAGATACTACTGGCGGCTACGCGTCTACTGATGTTTAGGTGCACACCGTGGCAGATCATGTTTCGTCACAATCGTGCCTCATCAATAATTTTTCTCCAAATTTCGGATTTTTCTCGCCATAGACTACTTTTTGACCTCGGATCGTCCACTCGTCGAACGCTCCGCGTCGTTTTCTCGTCTGCTAGGTACTTCTACTCCAGATTGGCGCCTATGAACGGCCTGGAGTGATAGCTTTAGCTATCTGCTAACTAAGGTCCTTAATACACTTTGAACGTACTAAGGCCCTCTGCTGGGATTGATTAATCTGCCCTATTTGATATCGTCTGCCCCTGCATACGACATGCCCAGCACCTCCTCCTCTTCAACCTCACCTACTCTTTACCCATGCTCTCTGTGCCCTAAGTCCTTCGCCACCAAGAGGGGACTGACCCGGCATCTCAACACGCACGACCGAAACCCGTTCCTCCAATTCAGTCATCTTGTGGATGCGGTCGGCCCTGAAGGCAACTTCCGATGTCCCCTCTGTCACTCCGTGTTTACCTCCAAAATCGGACTGTCCCAACACCAGCGCCGCACACACCCTGCCGAATACAATGAGACGAAACTACAACGCCTGCCCACCAGCAAGTACTTCTGGTCCTCCCTCGATGATGCCGCACTCATTCAACTGGCGAATGAGCTCTCATCTGTCCATCCCATGCAGAAGGACCTATATTCTGCCGTTGCCGCTCACTTCCCCAATCGCAGCGCCGAAGCTATCAAGCGTCGGCTAAACCTGCTTCAATGGAATCGCCCACCCCTGTCTCTTCCGAACTCTCCACCCCCAGTCACCCCAACTCCTTCGAATCATACTCCAGCACTCTTCACCCCTCAACCGCATCTAGATCCTGAAGGACCTATGGAACCTTCACTCCCACCCACTCTGTCACCCCGCGTCATAGTAAATGATTCCTGGAAGGTTGACTTACTTTCTTCTGCATTTCAACAATTAGCGTCTGCCTCTCAACAACAAGGTGCGGAAGGCAAGGATCCATACAACATCAGATCTTTGCAACCCCTGTGCCAAGCCTTGACGTTCTCCGACTGTAGTGTGGAAGAAGCTCGTAACAGCATAAACTTGTTCTGCCAGAATGCTTTCCCTCACATTCAGAGCAGCAACCGTCCCCGGCCTTCTTCTTCTAATCCGGCGCACCATAAACGCGCCCAACTTCGCCGTCTCCAGTATGCCCACATCCAGAAACTATACAGAACTCGACTCAAAGATGCTGCGTCTACGGTCCTAGATGGTAGATGGACTACGGCGTACATGGAGACACATTCCTCCATTCCCAACTTCTATGAGTATTGGTCGTCCGTCTTCTCTTCC
>CAXIVU010000190.1:50000-55000 GCA_964035795.1 Pterobdella sp. o SKG-2022
GAGCGATATGAGAATTTTGTTGCTTTCCAGGTGGGTCGGCTATGCATACGGGTATGGGTGCCTGGGGACCTGGCAGGCTGGTAAGGTGGGTGAAAAAAATTTTTTTCAAGTTTTGATTTTTGTTTGTCAAATTGATATAGTATGCTTAATTTGGCGTTTTAAATGCAATATAGCATGTTCGGAGTGATTTGCCACAAGTTTCTGGTCCATGCTATGGTGGGACCCAAGTTGGGTGCATTTATTGGGCTGAACCTGGGTCATGGAATTTCTGAACCGTAGGTTGTACGAGGATGGGACCAAATTTTTTGAATTCAGCGTCCAAAGTTATGTAGGAATAGCTATTTAAACCATTGGATATGGTGAATCGGTCGGCGCAATGAGGCTGGCAATAAGGCAAAAATAGGCCAAAAATCGGTCTGTAAGGCTAGGGCCTTAGGTATTTAAAATGGTGATTTGGGAAGTGTTTGCTATCATGATGGTTGTATATTTTCTAGTTACTATGACCAAAAACAAGTACTTTAATGCAAGTTTGACCAAAATCCATTGAGATTTGTAGAAGTTATTAGCTGACAAAGTAGTCAAATAAGTAGCTGGAATTGGCGGGCTGAGCCAGAAGCTCAAATTTTCCCGTGGTCCTATCGCAATGAATGTGGATTATATGGATACTATGCTGGACTAGAAGTGAATTACAGCAAGTTCCATGACAATCGGTTGATTTGGCTAGAAGTTATTAGCGATCCAAGTTGCTTATTGTTGGACCGTAATTGCGGGCTCACCCTAAAAAAGCTATCTTCTAAACGGAAGGTCGTACAGAAATGAGGATTAGTTCATCGGATTCAGCATTGAAAACTATGTGGAATAGGTTCATAAAATCCACATATATACAGAACACCTAGATGCTATTAGGCTGAGAAGCCGGCAAAAAGGGGTAGGACCTTTACTATAGGAAAATTGGGGGTCATTGGGTACCCCCTAGACCTGGATGAATCCTAATGATTGTTCATTATATTCATACTGTGAGCAATTCTGAGTTGTTCTATGCAAGTTTGATTGAAATCCATTGAGATTTGTGAAAGTTATTAGCTGGCAAAATCCGGCTCGAATTGCGGGCTCACCCTGAAACACCTATCTCCTAAACGGCTGATCGGACGAAGTTGAGACTAATTTTCCCGTGACCATCATTGAAAACTATGTTAGAAACAATAATAAAAGTGGAACATTTCGAAAATTTTTTTTTGAGCGCTCAGGGTGAGAGAGAATTGCATGTTATATAGGGGGTATACCCCTAACTCGGGTCCTGAGGTCGATTTTGGCGAATGGTGCGATTGGGCCGTATGACATTCTGTCAGGCCTGTAGTGCCTATATTTCGTATTTTCTCGGTCTCTTAGGCCCAGTAAAGCTGGCTAACAGTGCCAACGGCTCGGATAAGCCTGTGGTGCACTAGTCCCATTGGGACCTATGGTAAATGTATGAAAGGCCTATTTGCATGGGGCGGGCATATAGGCAGTGCTATATATTGAACACGGACCAAGCTTAATGGGTGTCGGGTGGCAATTGTCGCTCTGTATACCCGGGTCGTAGGCTTGTGGTAGCCTGAGGGTTGGTTTTGGGACCAGCCATTGGGTTGCTGCAATGCTCTATACCCTTACTATTGATAAGCCGGCTGGCTAGTCCTGTTGGCTAGGTGGATCATGCGTGGTCTGCCTATACAGTGCATATTCGATAACCCACGAATGGGTATTATAAAGGGCCGATAAGTCTGGCATCCAAGGAAGGAAGGAATGATGAAAGGGTACCCTCCCAGCGGCGTAGACTGGCAAATAATTGTTGCATACCCTATCCTACCAATTGATTGATACTGCCCAGGTTGGTGGGGGTAGGGGCTATGTAACGTTGCTTGCAACACCGGGGACACCCTATATAAATACGGAAACCGCGAACTGAGCCCTATAATCCCGTTCGGATGAACCCGGCCCTGTGTCGGTAATGCATTCATGTGTAAATGCAAGGTGCAATAGTGGTCCACGAGGGTTTGATGCAGCCCCGTGGTTGTGCCTCAGGATTCAATGCTGTTCGCTGCACGCCTCAGAATGCGCGAATTGGCAACGATACCTGAAAACCGCATGTGTATATACATATATCCATTTATAGCAGGGCCCGCTAGCCTCTCGGGGTGTGCGAGGTTCTGTTTTGTGTGAACAAACTGGTTGATCCTGCCAGTAGTCATATGCTTGTCTCAGAGATTAAGCCATGCATGTCTAAGTACAGACCTTTAAACGGTGAAACCGCGAATGGCTCATTAAATCAGCTATGGTTCCTTAGATCATCCACGCTACATGGATAACTGTAGTAATTCTAGAGCTAATACATGCCACTATGCCCTGACCCGCAAGGGGATGGGTGGATTTATTAGAACAGAACCAACCGGGGATGGTTTCGGCCGTTCCTGTTGAACACTGTGATGACTCTGGATAACTTCACTGATCGCAGTCGGCCTTGTGTCGGCGACAAATCTTTCAAATGTCTGCCCTATCAACTTCCGATGGTAGGTGATCTGCCTACCATGGTGATAACGGGTAACGGGGAATCAGGGTTCGATTCCGGAGAGGGAGCCTGAGAAACGGCTACCACATCCAAGGAAGGCAGCAGGCGCGAAAATTACCCACTCCCAGAACGGGGAGGTAGTGACGAAAAATACGAATACGGGACTCTTCTGAGGCTCCGTAATTCGAATGAGTACAATCTAAATCCTTTAACGAGGACCAATTGGAGGGCAAGTCTGGTGCCAGCAGCCGCGGTAACTCCAGCTCCAAAAGCGTATATTAAAGTTGCTGCAGTTAAAAAGCTCGTAGTTGGATCTGGGTAGTGCGGTCGCGTGCAGGCGCTCGTTCATTTGGCTTGATCTTGATCGGGTCATTTGTTCGTGCCAGTATCGTGGTCGTGCAGCCTTTCAGCCGTGTCTGTGTAAACAGGTGCTGGCGTGGCCGGTGAGTTCGCTTGCTAGCCTGTCGGCATGTCCTCGTGTGCCTTTCATCGGGTGCCGGGGGTGGACGGCATTTTTACTTTGAACAAATTTGAGTGCTCAAAGCAGGCCTATGTGCCTGAAAAGTCTTGCATGGAATAATAGAATAGGACTTCGGTTCTATTTTGTTGGTTTTCGGATCCGAAGTAATGGTTAAGAGGGACAGACGGGGGCATTTGTATGGTTGCGTGAGAGGTGAAATTCTGTGATCGCAGCCAGACAAACTACAGCGAAAGCATTTGCCAAGAATGTTTTCATTGATCAGGAGCGAAAGTCAGAGGTTCGAAGACGATCAGATACCGTCCTAGTTCTGACCATAAACGATGCCAACTGACGATCCGCGGTGGTTCTTTAATTGGCCTCGCGGGCAGTCCCCGGGAAACCCTTAAGTCTTTGGGCTCCGGGGGAAGTATGGTTGCAAAGCTGAAACTTAAAGGAATTGACGGAAGGGCACCACCAGGAGTGGAGCCTGCGGCTTAATTCGACTCAACACGGGAAAACTCACCCGGCCCGGACACTGTGAGGATTGACAGATTGATAGCTCTTTCTTGATTCGGTGGTTGGTGGTGCATGGCCGTTCTTAGTTGGTGGAGCGATTTGTCTGGTTAATTCCGATAACGAACGAGACTTTGACCTACTAAATAGTGTGCCCGTCCTCTGTGCTCGTGCAGGTTGCGGTTCCTATTGCCTCCCAAGGTGATGGGGCCGTGGGCCGGCGTGTACGGTGCGGGTGTCCACTTCTTAGAGGGACAAGCGGCGTCGCTAGTCGCACGAAATTGAGCAATAACAGGTCTGTGATGCCCTTAGATGTCCGGGGCCGCACGTGCGCTACAATGACGGTGCCAGCGAGTCTGGAGACCTACCCCGAAAGGGTTGGGCAAACTGTTCCATCACCGTCGTGACTGGGATCGGGGCTTGCAATTATTCCCCGTGAACGAGGAATTCCTGGTAAGTGCAAGTCATAAGCTTGCGCTGATTACGTCCCTGCCCTTTGTACACACCGCCCGTCGCTACTACCGATTGAATGTGTAAGCTGAGGCAATCAGATTGGTGCCGTTATAGTGACCATGTCGCTTGACTGGTGCCGAGAAGATGACCAATCTTACTCATTTAGAGGAAGTAAAAGTCGTAACAAGGTTTCCGTAGGTGAACCTGCGGAAGGATCATTACAATTGTCCCTATCTTTCAATTGATCCCGGCGTAAGCTGGGAATCATATCATATGTAGCAAATACCTATTAACACCCAGCAATTGAGTTGGGTGTATATACCCAGCGGTATGGGTCAATATACCGTATATATGTGCCCCAGCGGCTAGGGTGTAAGAAGCCGCACCAAAGCATTGTATTATACGCACCGCATACCAATGTGTATGTGAGTGTAACGGAATTGACGGATAGGCCCAATGGGTCTGCGGATTCGGCCATACCTGAGTGCGGTTCATACTGTCGCTCATAAGTACGGTCCTTGTTTGGAGGGGTGTCTAGCCTGTCTGATGCTCTGATGGTATGCTCGTGACCATTCGGTTGCCAGTCCAAGCCAAGGGCGACGGGATAGTGCTGGCCTTAGTTCAGTGCAAGATTTAAAGAGAGGTCTTGGGGATCCCCATGCTCCAGCCTCCGCCCCTTTTGTTGTTTTCCACTTCGGTGGATTGTCCTATCATTTTACACTGTTTAAGCCTGTGGGGTGGTTCGCCAGTCCCACTGTGCTGAAAAAGCATGCCTCCGGTCGTAAGGCTGGTACGCATGTCCGGTCGCCTGGCGGTGCCTATCCTGGGCTAGACCGTAAAACCTTTATGGCTCTGCGCATTCGGGCAACCGTTTGCTGTATGGGTCCATAATGTACAACTCTGAGCGGTGGATCACTCGGCTCGTGTGTCGATGAAGAGTGCAGCCAACTGTGTGAATTAATGTGAACTGCATAATGCTTTGAACATCGACATCTTGAACGCATATTGCGGCCGCGGGATATCCCGTGG
>CAXIVU010000190.1:62500-67500 GCA_964035795.1 Pterobdella sp. o SKG-2022
CTGAGGGTTGGTTTTGGGACCAGCCATTGGGTTGCTGCAATGCTCTATACCCTTACTATTGATAAGCCGGCTGGCTAGTCCTGTTGGCTAGGTGGATCATGCGTGGTCTGCCTATACAGTGCATATTCGATAACCCACGAATGGGTATTATAAAGGGCCGATAAGTCTGGCATCCAAGGAAGGAAGGAATGATGAAAGGGTACCCTCCCAGCGGCGTAGACTGGCAAATAATTGTTGCATACCCTATCCTACCAATTGATTGATACTGCCCAGGTTGGTGGGGGTAGGGGCTATGTAACGTTGCTTGCAACACCGGGGACACCCTATATAAATACGGAAACCGCGAACTGAGCCCTATAATCCCGTTCGGATGAACCCGGCCCTGTGTCGGTAATGCATTCATGTGTAAATGCAAGGTGCAATAGTGGTCCACGAGGGTTTGATGCAGCCCCGTGGTTGTGCCTCAGGATTCAATGCTGTTCGCTGCACGCCTCAGAATGCGCGAATTGGCAACGATACCTGAAAACCGCATGTGTATATACATATATCCATTTATAGCAGGGCCCGCTAGCCTCTCGGGGTGTGCGAGGTTCTGTTTTGTGTGAACAAACTGGTTGATCCTGCCAGTAGTCATATGCTTGTCTCAGAGATTAAGCCATGCATGTCTAAGTACAGACCTTTAAACGGTGAAACCGCGAATGGCTCATTAAATCAGCTATGGTTCCTTAGATCATCCACGCTACATGGATAACTGTAGTAATTCTAGAGCTAATACATGCCACTATGCCCTGACCCGCAAGGGGATGGGTGGATTTATTAGAACAGAACCAACCGGGGATGGTTTCGGCCGTTCCTGTTGAACTCTGTGATGACTCTGGATAACTTCACTGATCGCAGTCGGCCTTGTGTCGGCGACAAATCTTTCAAATGTCTGCCCTATCAACTTCCGATGGTAGGTGATCTGCCTACCATGGTGATAACGGGTAACGGGGAATCAGGGTTCGATTCCGGAGAGGGAGCCTGAGAAACGGCTACCACATCCAAGGAAGGCAGCAGGCGCGAAAATTACCCACTCCCAGAACGGGGAGGTAGTGACGAAAAATACGAATACGGGACTCTTCTGAGGCTCCGTAATTCGAATGAGTACAATCTAAATCCTTTAACGAGGACCAATTGGAGGGCAAGTCTGGTGCCAGCAGCCGCGGTAACTCCAGCTCCAAAAGCGTATATTAAAGTTGCTGCAGTTAAAAAGCTCGTAGTTGGATCTGGGTAGTGCGGTCGCGTGCAGGCGCTCGTTCATTTGGCTTGATCTTGATCGGGTCATTTGTTCGTGCCAGTATCGTGGTCGTGCAGCCTTTCAGCCGTGTCTGTGTAAACAGGTGCTGGCGTGGCCGGTGAGTTCGCTTGCTAGCCTGTCGGCATGTCCTCGTGTGCCTTTCATCGGGTGCCGGGGGTGGACGGCATTTTTACTTTGAACAAATTTGAGTGCTCAAAGCAGGCCTATGTGCCTGAAAAGTCTTGCATGGAATAATAGAATAGGACTTCGGTTCTATTTTGTTGGTTTTCGGATCCGAAGTAATGGTTAAGAGGGACAGACGGGGGCATTTGTATGGTTGCGTGAGAGGTGAAATTCTGTGATCGCAGCCAGACAAACTACAGCGAAAGCATTTGCCAAGAATGTTTTCATTGATCAGGAGCGAAAGTCAGAGGTTCGAAGACGATCAGATACCGTCCTAGTTCTGACCATAAACGATGCCAACTGACGATCCGCGGTGGTTCTTTAATTGGCCTCGCGGGCAGTCCCCGGGAAACCCTTAAGTCTTTGGGCTCCGGGGGAAGTATGGTTGCAAAGCTGAAACTTAAAGGAATTGACGGAAGGGCACCACCAGGAGTGGAGCCTGCGGCTTAATTCGACTCAACACGGGAAAACTCACCCGGCCCGGACACTGTGAGGATTGACAGATTGATAGCTCTTTCTTGATTCGGTGGTTGGTGGTGCATGGCCGTTCTTAGTTGGTGGAGCGATTTGTCTGGTTAATTCCGATAACGAACGAGACTTTGACCTACTAAATAGTGTGCCCGTCCTCTGTGCTCGTGCAGGTTGCGGTTCCTATTGCCTCCCAAGGTGATGGGGCCGTGGGCCGGCGTGTACGGTGCGGGTGTCCACTTCTTAGAGGGACAAGCGGCGTCGCTAGTCGCACGAAATTGAGCAATAACAGGTCTGTGATGCCCTTAGATGTCCGGGGCCGCACGTGCGCTACAATGACGGTGCCAGCGAGTCTGGAGACCTACCCCGAAAGGGTTGGGCAAACTGTTCCATCACCGTCGTGACTGGGATCGGGGCTTGCAATTATTCCCCGTGAACGAGGAATTCCTGGTAAGTGCAAGTCATAAGCTTGCGCTGATTACGTCCCTGCCCTTTGTACACACCGCCCGTCGCTACTACCGATTGAATGTGTAAGCTGAGGCAATCAGATTGGTGCCGTTATAGTGACCATGTCGCTTGACTGGTGCCGAGAAGATGACCAATCTTACTCATTTAGAGGAAGTAAAAGTCGTAACAAGGTTTCCGTAGGTGAACCTGCGGAAGGATCATTACAATTGTCCCTATCTTTCAATTGATCCCGGCGTAAGCTGGGAATCATATCATATGTAGCAAATACCTATTAACACCCAGCAATTGAGTTGGGTGTATATACCCAGCGGTATGGGTCAATATACCGTATATATGTGCCCCAGCGGCTAGGGTGTAAGAAGCCGCACCAAAGCATTGTATTATACGCACCGCATACCAATGTGTATGTGAGTGTAACGGAATTGACGGATAGGCCCAATGGGTCTGCGGATTCGGCCATACCTGAGTGCGGTTCATACTGTCGCTCATAAGTACGGTCCTTGTTTGGAGGGGTGTCTAGCCTGTCTGATGCTCTGATGGTATGCTCGTGACCATTCGGTTGCCAGTCCAAGCCAAGGGCGACGGGATAGTGCTGGCCTTAGTTCAGTGCAAGATTTAAAGAGAGGTCTTGGGGATCCCCATGCTCCAGCCTCCGCCCCTTTTGTTGTTTTCCACTTCGGTGGATTGTCCTATCATTTTACACTGTTTAAGCCTGTGGGGTGGTTCGCCAGTCCCACTGTGCTGAAAAAGCATGCCTCCGGTCGTAAGGCTGGTACGCATGTCCGGTCGCCTGGCGGTGCCTATCCTGGGCTAGACCGTAAAACCTTTATGGCTCTGCGCATTCGGGCAACCGTTTGCTGTATGGGTCCATAATGTACAACTCTGAGCGGTGGATCACTCGGCTCGTGTGTCGATGAAGAGTGCAGCCAACTGTGTGAATTAATGTGAACTGCATAATGCTTTGAACATCGACATCTTGAACGCATATTGCGGCCGCGGGATATCCCGTGGCCACGTCTGGCCGAGGGTCGGCTTACAAACTATCACGACGCCCAAAAAGTCGTGGCCTGGAAGTTGTGCCAGCTGGCGTGATTTCCCCCTATATCCATATATGTATATATGTATGGGTTGTTGTGGGGTGCTAGTCTATGGCTCCTTCCTAATGTGTCCGGTTACAACCACGTCTATATCTGTTACTGTGGTCGCGTTGTGACATCGGGCTGTGCATGGGTCGTGGCTCAATGATAATCTGATCACGCTCTAGTGCAGACCTGGAGATCACGTTTGCGGCAGGGGTAACTGTGTATCGGGCTGTGGCAATGTAACTCGTCATATACAAATACAGGAGGTTACCAATTTGTGAAACCATGCCTCCTTGACCCTGACCTCGGATCAGTCGTGAGTACCCGCTGAACTTAAGCATATCACTAAGCGGAGGAAAAGAAACTAACCAGGATTCCCCTAGTAACTGCGAGTGAAGGGGGATTAGCCCAGCACCGAAGCCTGTGGACATTTGGCCACTAGGCAATGTGGTGTTTAGGTTGATTCTTGGCATCACTGCTCCACCCTAAGTCCAGTACTGAGTATGGTTTCTGGAATTGGCCCAAAGAGGGTGAAAGGCCCGTTGGGGTGGAGACCATGAGGACAGTTTTGCCCTGAGTCGACCTTGGAGTCGGGTTGTTTGTGAATGCAGCCCAAAGCGGGTGGTAAACTCCATCCAAGGCTAAATACTAACACGAGTCCGATAGCGAACAAGTACCGTGAGGGAAAGTTGAAAAGTACTTTGAAGAGAGAGTAAACAGTGCGTGAAACCGCTCAGAGGTAAACAGGTGGAGTTGAACTGTAAGCTGCAGGAATTCAGCTGGTGAGCTTGGTATGAGCTTGGTCATGTTGGTCAGCCAACGGAGTCCGCTTAGCTGCGGGTTTCTGCTCCCCAGAGTGGAAATGTGCGTTGCACTTATCAAGTGTTGTGCGCTCCGACGGTTATGGCCTGCTCGCCAGTGCACTTTCCTGTGGTGTTCACCACGATCGGCGCTGTTGCCTTTCGACTGTGGTCAAACCGTTCAGGTCTAGTCTTTATGGCTTTACTTGGCGGGATGGCAGGTAGCTCGTTGGTTGGCTTGCCAGCCAGTGGGTGTAATCAGCTGTCCGCAGTAGATTTGTGCAATGCGTCGGAGACGACGGCTTCTGGCATGGGCGTGCGTGTCCTTCTCTGGCGGGGCCTAGTCTGATCGGCATGTTACTCACAAATGTGGGTCTGCCGGTGGCTGGGTCTTGTCCATTGGGGGTATGCGTGCGTGTTGCCGTTCACGGGCCTACAGTCTGTGGTGTTGTAGTAAACTATCCACCTGACCCGTCTTGAAACACGGACCAAGGAGTTTAACATGTGCGCGAGTCATTGGGCGTTACGAAACCCAAAGGCGCAGTGAAAGTAAAGGGTCGGCTTGTCCGATCTGAGGTGAGATCCGGTCGTTCCTCGTGCAAGGTACTACCAAGCATTCGGACGGCAGGCGCATCACCGGCCCGTCTCATGGCGTAGTCGTGTGACTTCGTGTTGCATGCACCACCGGGGCGGAGCAAGAGCGCACACGTTGAGACCCGAAAG
>CAXIVU010000190.1:72500-77500 GCA_964035795.1 Pterobdella sp. o SKG-2022
TCTAAACGGAAGGTCGTACAGAAATAAGGATTGGTTCATCGGATTCAGCATTGAAAACTATGTGGAATAGGTTCATAAAATCCACATATATACAGAACACCTAGATGCTATTAGGCTGAGAAGCCGGCAAAAAGGGGTAGGACCTTTACTATAGGAAAATTGGGGGTCATGGGGTACCCCCTAGACCTGGATGAATCCTAATGATTGTTCATTATATTCATACTGTGAGCAATTCTGAGTTGTTCTATGCAAGTTTGATTGAAATCCATTGAGATTTGTGAAAGTTATTAGCTGGCAAAATCCGGCTCGAATTGCGGGCTCACCCTGAAACACCTATCTCCTAAACGGCTGATCGGACGAAGTTGAGACTAATTTTCCCGTGACCATCATTGAAAACTATGTTAGAAACAATAATAAAAGTGGAACATTTCGAAAATTTTTTTTTGAGCGCTCAGGGTGAGAGAGAATTGCATGTTATATAGGGGGTATACCCCTAACTCGGGTCCTGAGGTCGATTTTGGCGAATGGTGCGATTGGGCCGTATGACATTCTGTCAGGCCTGTAGTGCCTATATTTCGTATTTTCTCGGTCTCTTAGGCCCAGTAAAGCTGGCTAACAGTGCCAACGGCTCGGATAAGCCTGTGGTGCACTAGTCCCATTGGGACCTATGGTAAATGTATGAAAGGCCTATTTGCATGGGGCGGGCATATAGGCAGTGCTATATATTGAACACGGACCAAGCTTAATGGGTGTCGGGTGGCAATTGTCGCTCTGTATACCCGGGTCGTAGGCTTGTGGTAGCCTGAGGGTTGGTTTTGGGACCAGCCATTGGGTTGCTGCAATGCTCTATACCCTTACTATTGATAAGCCGGCTGGCTAGTCCTGTTGGCTAGGTGGATCATGCGTGGTCTGCCTATACAGTGCATATTCGATAACCCACGAATGGGTATTATAAAGGGCCGATAGGTCTGGCATCCAAGGAAGGAAGGAATGATGAAAGGGTACCCTCCCAGCGGCGTAGACTGGCAAATAATTGTTGCATACCCTATCCTACCAATTGATTGATACTGCCCAGGTTGGTGGGGGTAGGGGCTATGTAACGTTGCTTGCAACACCGGGGACACCCTATATAAATACGGAAACCGCGAACTGAGCCCTATAATCCCGTTCGGATGAACCCGGCCCTGTGTCGGTAATGCATTCATGTGTAAATGCAAGGTGCAATAGTGGTCCACGAGGGTTTGATGCAGCCCCGTGGTTGTGCCTCAGGATTCAATGCTGTTCGCTGCACGCCTCAGAATGCGCGAATTGGCAACGATACCTGAAAACCGCATGTGTATATACATATATCCATTTATAGCAGGGCCCGCTAGCCTCTCGGGGTGTGCGAGGTTCTGTTTTGTGTGAACAAACTGGTTGATCCTGCCAGTAGTCATATGCTTGTCTCAGAGATTAAGCCATGCATGTCTAAGTACAGACCTTTAAACGGTGAAACCGCGAATGGCTCATTAAATCAGCTATGGTTCCTTAGATCATCCACGCTACATGGATAACTGTAGTAATTCTAGAGCTAATACATGCCACTATGCCCTGACCCGCAAGGGGATGGGTGGATTTATTAGAACAGAACCAACCGGGGATGGTTTCGGCCGTTCCTGTTGAACTCTGTGATGACTCTGGATAACTTCACTGATCGCAGTCGGCCTTGTGTCGGCGACAAATCTTTCAAATGTCTGCCCTATCAACTTCCGATGGTAGGTGATCTGCCTACCATGGTGATAACGGGTAACGGGGAATCAGGGTTCGATTCCGGAGAGGGAGCCTGAGAAACGGCTACCACATCCAAGGAAGGCAGCAGGCGCGAAAATTACCCACTCCCAGAACGGGGAGGTAGTGACGAAAAATACGAATACGGGACTCTTCTGAGGCTCCGTAATTCGAATGAGTACAATCTAAATCCTTTAACGAGGACCAATTGGAGGGCAAGTCTGGTGCCAGCAGCCGCGGTAACTCCAGCTCCAAAAGCGTATATTAAAGTTGCTGCAGTTAAAAAGCTCGTAGTTGGATCTGGGTAGTGCGGTCGCGTGCAGGCGCTCGTTCATTTGGCTTGATCTTGATCGGGTCATTTGTTCGTGCCAGTATCGTGGTCGTGCAGCCTTTCAGCCGTGTCTGTGTAAACAGGTGCTGGCGTGGCCGGTGAGTTCGCTTGCTAGCCTGTCGGCATGTCCTCGTGTGCCTTTCATCGGGTGCCGGGGGTGGACGGCATTTTTACTTTGAACAAATTTGAGTGCTCAAAGCAGGCCTATGTGCCTGAAAAGTCTTGCATGGAATAATAGAATAGGACTTCGGTTCTATTTTGTTGGTTTTCGGATCCGAAGTAATGGTTAAGAGGGACAGACGGGGGCATTTGTATGGTTGCGTGAGAGGTGAAATTCTGTGATCGCAGCCAGACAAACTACAGCGAAAGCATTTGCCAAGAATGTTTTCATTGATCAGGAGCGAAAGTCAGAGGTTCGAAGACGATCAGATACCGTCCTAGTTCTGACCATAAACGATGCCAACTGACGATCCGCGGTGGTTCTTTAATTGGCCTCGCGGGCAGTCCCCGGGAAACCCTTAAGTCTTTGGGCTCCGGGGGAAGTATGGTTGCAAAGCTGAAACTTAAAGGAATTGACGGAAGGGCACCACCAGGAGTGGAGCCTGCGGCTTAATTCGACTCAACACGGGAAAACTCACCCGGCCCGGACACTGTGAGGATTGACAGATTGATAGCTCTTTCTTGATTCGGTGGTTGGTGGTGCATGGCCGTTCTTAGTTGGTGGAGCGATTTGTCTGGTTAATTCCGATAACGAACGAGACTTTGACCTACTAAATAGTGTGCCCGTCCTCTGTGCTCGTGCAGGTTGCGGTTCCTATTGCCTCCCAAGGTGATGGGGCCGTGGGCCGGCGTGTACGGTGCGGGTGTCCACTTCTTAGAGGGACAAGCGGCGTCGCTAGTCGCACGAAATTGAGCAATAACAGGTCTGTGATGCCCTTAGATGTCCGGGGCCGCACGTGCGCTACAATGACGGTGCCAGCGAGTCTGGAGACCTACCCCGAAAGGGTTGGGCAAACTGTTCCATCACCGTCGTGACTGGGATCGGGGCTTGCAATTATTCCCCGTGAACGAGGAATTCCTGGTAAGTGCAAGTCATAAGCTTGCGCTGATTACGTCCCTGCCCTTTGTACACACCGCCCGTCGCTACTACCGATTGAATGTGTAAGCTGAGGCAATCAGATTGGTGCCGTTATAGTGACCATGTCGCTTGACTGGTGCCGAGAAGATGACCAATCTTACTCATTTAGAGGAAGTAAAAGTCGTAACAAGGTTTCCGTAGGTGAACCTGCGGAAGGATCATTACAATTGTCCCTATCTTTCAATTGATCCCGGCGTAAGCTGGGAATCATATCATATGTAGCAAATACCTATTAACACCCAGCAATTGAGTTGGGTGTATATACCCAGCGGTATGGGTCAATATACCGTATATATGTGCCCCAGCGGCTAGGGTGTAAGAAGCCGCACCAAAGCATTGTATTATACGCACCGCATACCAATGTGTATGTGAGTGTAACGGAATTGACGGATAGGCCCAATGGGTCTGCGGATTCGGCCATACCTGAGTGCGGTTCATACTGTCGCTCATAAGTACGGTCCTTGTTTGGAGGGGTGTCTAGCCTGTCTGATGCTCTGATGGTATGCTCGTGACCATTCGGTTGCCAGTCCAAGCCAAGGGCGACGGGATAGTGCTGGCCTTAGTTCAGTGCAAGATTTAAAGAGAGGTCTTGGGGATCCCCATGCTCCAGCCTCCGCCCCTTTTGTTGTTTTCCACTTCGGTGGATTGTCCTATCATTTTACACTGTTTAAGCCTGTGGGGTGGTTCGCCAGTCCCACTGTGCTGAAAAAGCATGCCTCCGGTCGTAAGGCTGGTACGCATGTCCGGTCGCCTGGCGGTGCCTATCCTGGGCTAGACCGTAAAACCTTTATGGCTCTGCGCATTCGGGCAACCGTTTGCTGTATGGGTCCATAATGTACAACTCTGAGCGGTGGATCACTCGGCTCGTGTGTCGATGAAGAGTGCAGCCAACTGTGTGAATTAATGTGAACTGCATAATGCTTTGAACATCGACATCTTGAACGCATATTGCGGCCGCGGGATATCCCGTGGCCACGTCTGGCCGAGGGTCGGCTTACAAACTATCACGACGCCCAAAAAGTCGTGGCCTGGAAGTTGTGCCAGCTGGCGTGATTTCCCCCTATATCCATATATGTATATATGTATGGGTTGTTGTGGGGTGCTAGTCTATGGCTCCTTCCTAATGTGTCCGGTTACAACCACGTCTATATCTGTTACTGTGGTCGCGTTGTGACATCGGGCTGTGCATGGGTCGTGGCTCAATGATAATCTGATCACGCTCTAGTGCAGACCTGGAGATCACGTTTGCGGCAGGGGTAACTGTGTATCGGGCTGTGGCAATGTAACTCGTCATATACAAATACAGGAGGTTACCAATTTGTGAAACCATGCCTCCTTGACCCTGACCTCGGATCAGTCGTGAGTACCCGCTGAACTTAAGCATATCACTAAGCGGAGGAAAAGAAACTAACCAGGATTCCCCTAGTAACTGCGAGTGAAGGGGGATTAGCCCAGCACCGAAGCCTGTGGACATTTGGCCACTAGGCAATGTGGTGTTTAGGTTGATTCTTGGCATCACTGCTCCACCCTAAGTCCAGTACTGAGTATGGTTTCTGGAATTGGCCCAAAGAGGGTGAAAGGCCCGTTGGGGTGGAGACCATGAGGACAGTTTTGCCCTGAGTCGACCTTGGAGTCGGGTTGTTTGTGAATGCAGCCCAAAGCGGGTGGTAAACTCCATCCAAGGCTAAATACTAACACGAGTCCGATAGCGAACAAGTACCGTGAGGGAAAGTTGAAAAGTACTTTGAAGAGAGAGTAAACAGT
>CAXIVU010000190.1:82500-87500 GCA_964035795.1 Pterobdella sp. o SKG-2022
AGTGTTTGAACTGAGCGATATGAGAATTTTGTTGCTTTCCAGGTGGGTCGGCTATGCATACGGGTATGGGTGCCTGGGGACCTGGTAGGCTGGTAAGGTGGGTGAAAAAAATTTTTTTCAAGTTTTGATTTTTGTTTGTCAAATTGATATAGTATGCTTAATTTGGCGTTTTAAATGCAATATAGCATGTTCGGAGTGATTTGCCACAAGTTTCTGGTCCATGCTATGGTGGGACCCAAGTTGGGTGCATTTATTGGGCTGAACCTGGGTCATGGAATTTCTGAACCGTAGGTTGTACGAGGATGGGACCAAATTTTTTGAATTCAGCGTCCAAAGTTATGTAGGAATAGCTATTTAAACCATTGGATATGGTGAATCGGTCGGCGCAATGAGGCTGGCAATAAGGCAAAAATAGGCCAAAAATCGGTCTGTAAGGCTAGGGCCTTAGGTATTTAAAATGGTGATTTGGGAAGTGTTTGCTATCATGATGGTTGTATATTTTCTAGTTACTATGACCAAAAACAAGTACTTTAATGCAAGTTTGACCAAAATCCATTGAGATTTGTAGAAGTTATTAGCTGACAAAGTAGTCAAATAAGTAGCTGGAATTGGCGGGCTGAGCCAGAAGCTCAAATTTTCCCGTGGTCCTATCGCAATGAATGTGGATTATATGGATACTATGTTGGACTAGAAGTGAATTACAGCAAGTTTCATGACAATCGGTTGATTTGGCTAGAAGTTATTAGCGATCCAAGTTGCTTATTGTTGGACCGTAATTGCGGGCTCACCCTAAAAAAGCTATCTTCTAAACGGAAGGTCGTACAGAAATAAGGATTGGTTCATCGGATTCAGCATTGAAAACTATGTGGAATAGGTTCATAAAATCCACATATATACAGAACACCTAGATGCTATTAGGCTGAGAAGCCGGCAAAAAGGGGTAGGACCTTTACTATAGGAAAATTGGGGGTCATGGGGTACCCCCTAGACCTGGATGAATCCTAATGATTGTTCATTATATTCATACTGTGAGCAATTCTGAGTTGTTCTATGCAAGTTTGATTGAAATCCATTGAGATTTGTGAAAGTTATTAGCTGGCAAAATCCGGCTCGAATTGCGGGCTCACCCTGAAACACCTATCTCCTAAACGGCTGATCGGACGAAGTTGAGACTAATTTTCCCGTGACCATCATTGAAAACTATGTTAGAAACAATAATAAAAGTGGAACATTTCGAAAATTTTTTTTTGAGCGCTCAGGGTGAGAGAGAATTGCATGTTATATAGGGGGTATACCCCTAACTCGGGTCCTGAGGTCGATTTTGGCGAATGGTGCGATTGGGCCGTATGACATTCTGTCAGGCCTGTAGTGCCTATATTTCGTATTTTCTCGGTCTCTTAGGCCCAGTAAAGCTGGCTAACAGTGCCAACGGCTCGGATAAGCCTGTGGTGCACTAGTCCCATTGGGACCTATGGTAAATGTATGAAAGGCCTATTTGCATGGGGCGGGCATATAGGCAGTGCTATATATTGAACACGGACCAAGCTTAATGGGTGTCGGGTGGCAATTGTCGCTCTGTATACCCGGGTCGTAGGCTTGTGGTAGCCTGAGGGTTGGTTTTGGGACCAGCCATTGGGTTGCTGCAATGCTCTATACCCTTACTATTGATAAGCCGGCTGGCTAGTCCTGTTGGCTAGGTGGATCATGCGTGGTCTGCCTATACAGTGCATATTCGATAACCCACGAATGGGTATTATAAAGGGCCGATAGGTCTGGCATCCAAGGAAGGAAGGAATGATGAAAGGGTACCCTCCCAGCGGCGTAGACTGGCAAATAATTGTTGCATACCCTATCCTACCAATTGATTGATACTGCCCAGGTTGGTGGGGGTAGGGGCTATGTAACGTTGCTTGCAACACCGGGGACACCCTATATAAATACGGAAACCGCGAACTGAGCCCTATAATCCCGTTCGGATGAACCCGGCCCTGTGTCGGTAATGCATTCATGTGTAAATGCAAGGTGCAATAGTGGTCCACGAGGGTTTGATGCAGCCCCGTGGTTGTGCCTCAGGATTCAATGCTGTTCGCTGCACGCCTCAGAATGCGCGAATTGGCAACGATACCTGAAAACCGCATGTGTATATACATATATCCATTTATAGCAGGGCCCGCTAGCCTCTCGGGGTGTGCGAGGTTCTGTTTTGTGTGAACAAACTGGTTGATCCTGCCAGTAGTCATATGCTTGTCTCAGAGATTAAGCCATGCATGTCTAAGTACAGACCTTTAAACGGTGAAACCGCGAATGGCTCATTAAATCAGCTATGGTTCCTTAGATCATCCACGCTACATGGATAACTGTAGTAATTCTAGAGCTAATACATGCCACTATGCCCTGACCCGCAAGGGGATGGGTGGATTTATTAGAACAGAACCAACCGGGGATGGTTTCGGCCGTTCCTGTTGAACTCTGTGATGACTCTGGATAACTTCACTGATCGCAGTCGGCCTTGTGTCGGCGACAAATCTTTCAAATGTCTGCCCTATCAACTTCCGATGGTAGGTGATCTGCCTACCATGGTGATAACGGGTAACGGGGAATCAGGGTTCGATTCCGGAGAGGGAGCCTGAGAAACGGCTACCACATCCAAGGAAGGCAGCAGGCGCGAAAATTACCCACTCCCAGAACGGGGAGGTAGTGACGAAAAATACGAATACGGGACTCTTCTGAGGCTCCGTAATTCGAATGAGTACAATCTAAATCCTTTAACGAGGACCAATTGGAGGGCAAGTCTGGTGCCAGCAGCCGCGGTAACTCCAGCTCCAAAAGCGTATATTAAAGTTGCTGCAGTTAAAAAGCTCGTAGTTGGATCTGGGTAGTGCGGTCGCGTGCAGGCGCTCGTTCATTTGGCTTGATCTTGATCGGGTCATTTGTTCGTGCCAGTATCGTGGTCGTGCAGCCTTTCAGCCGTGTCTGTGTAAACAGGTGCTGGCGTGGCCGGTGAGTTCGCTTGCTAGCCTGTCGGCATGTCCTCGTGTGCCTTTCATCGGGTGCCGGGGGTGGACGGCATTTTTACTTTGAACAAATTTGAGTGCTCAAAGCAGGCCTATGTGCCTGAAAAGTCTTGCATGGAATAATAGAATAGGACTTCGGTTCTATTTTGTTGGTTTTCGGATCCGAAGTAATGGTTAAGAGGGACAGACGGGGGCATTTGTATGGTTGCGTGAGAGGTGAAATTCTGTGATCGCAGCCAGACAAACTACAGCGAAAGCATTTGCCAAGAATGTTTTCATTGATCAGGAGCGAAAGTCAGAGGTTCGAAGACGATCAGATACCGTCCTAGTTCTGACCATAAACGATGCCAACTGACGATCCGCGGTGGTTCTTTAATTGGCCTCGCGGGCAGTCCCCGGGAAACCCTTAAGTCTTTGGGCTCCGGGGGAAGTATGGTTGCAAAGCTGAAACTTAAAGGAATTGACGGAAGGGCACCACCAGGAGTGGAGCCTGCGGCTTAATTCGACTCAACACGGGAAAACTCACCCGGCCCGGACACTGTGAGGATTGACAGATTGATAGCTCTTTCTTGATTCGGTGGTTGGTGGTGCATGGCCGTTCTTAGTTGGTGGAGCGATTTGTCTGGTTAATTCCGATAACGAACGAGACTTTGACCTACTAAATAGTGTGCCCGTCCTCTGTGCTCGTGCAGGTTGCGGTTCCTATTGCCTCCCAAGGTGATGGGGCCGTGGGCCGGCGTGTACGGTGCGGGTGTCCACTTCTTAGAGGGACAAGCGGCGTCGCTAGTCGCACGAAATTGAGCAATAACAGGTCTGTGATGCCCTTAGATGTCCGGGGCCGCACGTGCGCTACAATGACGGTGCCAGCGAGTCTGGAGACCTACCCCGAAAGGGTTGGGCAAACTGTTCCATCACCGTCGTGACTGGGATCGGGGCTTGCAATTATTCCCCGTGAACGAGGAATTCCTGGTAAGTGCAAGTCATAAGCTTGCGCTGATTACGTCCCTGCCCTTTGTACACACCGCCCGTCGCTACTACCGATTGAATGTGTAAGCTGAGGCAATCAGATTGGTGCCGTTATAGTGACCATGTCGCTTGACTGGTGCCGAGAAGATGACCAATCTTACTCATTTAGAGGAAGTAAAAGTCGTAACAAGGTTTCCGTAGGTGAACCTGCGGAAGGATCATTACAATTGTCCCTATCTTTCAATTGATCCCGGCGTAAGCTGGGAATCATATCATATGTAGCAAATACCTATTAACACCCAGCAATTGAGTTGGGTGTATATACCCAGCGGTATGGGTCAATATACCGTATATATGTGCCCCAGCGGCTAGGGTGTAAGAAGCCGCACCAAAGCATTGTATTATACGCACCGCATACCAATGTGTATGTGAGTGTAACGGAATTGACGGATAGGCCCAATGGGTCTGCGGATTCGGCCATACCTGAGTGCGGTTCATACTGTCGCTCATAAGTACGGTCCTTGTTTGGAGGGGTGTCTAGCCTGTCTGATGCTCTGATGGTATGCTCGTGACCATTCGGTTGCCAGTCCAAGCCAAGGGCGACGGGATAGTGCTGGCCTTAGTTCAGTGCAAGATTTAAAGAGAGGTCTTGGGGATCCCCATGCTCCAGCCTCCGCCCCTTTTGTTGTTTTCCACTTCGGTGGATTGTCCTATCATTTTACACTGTTTAAGCCTGTGGGGTGGTTCGCCAGTCCCACTGTGCTGAAAAAGCATGCCTCCGGTCGTAAGGCTGGTACGCATGTCCGGTCGCCTGGCGGTGCCTATCCTGGGCTAGACCGTAAAACCTTTATGGCTCTGCGCATTCGGGCAACCGTTTGCTGTATGGGTCCATAATGTACAACTCTGAGCGGTGGATCACTCGGCTCGTGTGTCGATGAAGAGTGCAGCCAACTGTGTGAATTAATGTGAACTGCATAATGCTTTGAACATCGACATCTTGAACGCATATTGCGGCCGCGG
>CAXIVU010000190.1:95000-100000 GCA_964035795.1 Pterobdella sp. o SKG-2022
TGGATCATGCGTGGTCTGCCTATACAGTGCATATTCGATAACCCACGAATGGGTATTATAAAGGGCCGATAAGTCTGGCATCCAAGGAAGGAAGGAATGATGAAAGGGTACCCTCCCAGCGGCGTAGACTGGCAAATAATTGTTGCATACCCTATCCTACCAATTGATTGATACTGCCCAGGTTGGTGGGGGTAGGGGCTATGTAACGTTGCTTGCAACACCGGGGACACCCTATATAAATACGGAAACCGCGAACTGAGCCCTATAATCCCGTTCGGATGAACCCGGCCCTGTGTCGGTAATGCATTCATGTGTAAATGCAAGGTGCAATAGTGGTCCACGAGGGTTTGATGCAGCCCCGTGGTTGTGCCTCAGGATTCAATGCTGTTCGCTGCACGCCTCAGAATGCGCGAATTGGCAACGATACCTGAAAACCGCATGTGTATATACATATATCCATTTATAGCAGGGCCCGCTATCCTCTCGGGGTGTGCGAGGTTCTGTTTTGTGTGAACAAACTGGTTGATCCTGCCAGTAGTCATATGCTTGTCTCAGAGATTAAGCCATGCATGTCTAAGTACAGACCTTTAAACGGTGAAACCGCGAATGGCTCATTAAATCAGCTATGGTTCCTTAGATCATCCACGCTACATGGATAACTGTAGTAATTCTAGAGCTAATACATGCCACTATGCCCTGACCCGCAAGGGGATGGGTGAATTTATTAGAACAGAACCAACCGGGGATGGTTTCGGCCGTTCCTGTTGAACTCTGTGATGACTCTGGATAACTTCACTGATCGCAGTCGGCCTTGTGTCGGCGACAAATCTTTCAAATGTCTGCCCTATCAACTTCCGATGGTAGGTGATCTGCCTACCATGGTGATAACGGGTAACGGGGAATCAGGGTTCGATTCCGGAGAGGGAGCCTGAGAAACGGCTACCACATCCAAGGAAGGCAGCAGGCGCGAAAATTACCCACTCCCAGAACGGGGAGGTAGTGACGAAAAATACGAATACGGGACTCTTCTGAGGCTCCGTAATTCGAATGAGTACAATCTAAATCCTTTAACGAGGACCAATTGGAGGGCAAGTCTGGTGCCAGCAGCCGCGGTAACTCCAGCTCCAAAAGCGTATATTAAAGTTGCTGCAGTTAAAAAGCTCGTAGTTGGATCTGGGTAGTGCGGTCGCGTGCAGGCGCTCGTTCATTTGGCTTGATCTTGATCGGGTCATTTGTTCGTGCCAGTATCGTGGTCGTGCAGCCTTTCAGCCGTGTCTGTGTAAACAGGTGCTGGCGTGGCCGGTGAGTTCGCTTGCTAGCCTGTCGGCATGTCCTCGTGTGCCTTTCATCGGGTGCCGGGGGTGGACGGCATTTTTACTTTGAACAAATTTGAGTGCTCAAAGCAGGCCTATGTGCCTGAAAAGTCTTGCATGGAATAATAGAATAGGACTTCGGTTCTATTTTGTTGGTTTTCGGATCCGAAGTAATGGTTAAGAGGGACAGACGGGGGCATTTGTATGGTTGCGTGAGAGGTGAAATTCTGTGATCGCAGCCAGACAAACTACAGCGAAAGCATTTGCCAAGAATGTTTTCATTGATCAGGAGCGAAAGTCAGAGGTTCGAAGACGATCAGATACCGTCCTAGTTCTGACCATAAACGATGCCAACTGACGATCCGCGGTGGTTCTTTAATTGGCCTCGCGGGCAGTCCCCGGGAAACCCTTAAGTCTTTGGGCTCCGGGGGAAGTATGGTTGCAAAGCTGAAACTTAAAGGAATTGACGGAAGGGCACCACCAGGAGTGGAGCCTGCGGCTTAATTCGACTCAACACGGGAAAACTCACCCGGCCCGGACACTGTGAGGATTGACAGATTGATAGCTCTTTCTTGATTCGGTGGTTGGTGGTGCATGGCCGTTCTTAGTTGGTGGAGCGATTTGTCTGGTTAATTCCGATAACGAACGAGACTTTGACCTACTAAATAGTGTGCCCGTCCTCTGTGCTCGTGCAGGTTGCGGTTCCTATTGCCTCCCAAGGTGATGGGGCCGTGGGCCGGCGTGTACGGTGCGGGTGTCCACTTCTTAGAGGGACAAGCGGCGTCGCTAGTCGCACGAAATTGAGCAATAACAGGTCTGTGATGCCCTTAGATGTCCGGGGCCGCACGTGCGCTACAATGACGGTGCCAGCGAGTCTGGAGACCTACCCCGAAAGGGTTGGGCAAACTGTTCCATCACCGTCGTGACTGGGATCGGGGCTTGCAATTATTCCCCGTGAACGAGGAATTCCTGGTAAGTGCAAGTCATAAGCTTGCGCTGATTACGTCCCTGCCCTTTGTACACACCGCCCGTCGCTACTACCGATTGAATGTGTAAGCTGAGGCAATCAGATTGGTGCCGTTATAGTGACCATGTCGCTTGACTGGTGCCGAGAAGATGACCAATCTTACTCATTTAGAGGAAGTAAAAGTCGTAACAAGGTTTCCGTAGGTGAACCTGCGGAAGGATCATTACAATTGTCCCTATCTTTCAATTGATCCCGGCGTAAGCTGGGAATCATATCATATGTAGCAAATACCTATTAACACCCAGCAATTGAGTTGGGTGTATATACCCAGCGGTATGGGTCAATATACCGTATATATGTGCCCCAGCGGCTAGGGTGTAAGAAGCCGCACCAAAGCATTGTATTATACGCACCGCATACCAATGTGTATGTGAGTGTAACGGAATTGACGGATAGGCCCAATGGGTCTGCGGATTCGGCCATACCTGAGTGCGGTTCATACTGTCGCTCATAAGTACGGTCCTTGTTTGGAGGGGTGTCTAGCCTGTCTGATGCTCTGATGGTATGCTCGTGACCATTCGGTTGCCAGTCCAAGCCAAGGGCGACGGGATAGTGCTGGCCTTAGTTCAGTGCAAGATTTAAAGAGAGGTCTTGGGGATCCCCATGCTCCAGCCTCCGCCCCTTTTGTTGTTTTCCACTTCGGTGGATTGTCCTATCATTTTACACTGTTTAAGCCTGTGGGGTGGTTCGCCAGTCCCACTGTGCTGAAAAAGCATGCCTCCGGTCGTAAGGCTGGTACGCATGTCCGGTCGCCTGGCGGTGCCTATCCTGGGCTAGACCGTAAAACCTTTATGGCTCTGCGCATTCGGGCAACCGTTTGCTGTATGGGTCCATAATGTACAACTCTGAGCGGTGGATCACTCGGCTCGTGTGTCGATGAAGAGTGCAGCCAACTGTGTGAATTAATGTGAACTGCATAATGCTTTGAACATCGACATCTTGAACGCATATTGCGGCCGCGGGATATCCCGTGGCCACGTCTGGCCGAGGGTCGGCTTACAAACTATCACGACGCCCAAAAAGTCGTGGCCTGGAAGTTGTGCCAGCTGGCGTGATTTCCCCCTATATCCATATATGTATATATGTATGGGTTGTTGTGGGGTGCTAGTCTATGGCTCCTTCCTAATGTGTCCGGTTACAACCACGTCTATATCTGTTACTGTGGTCGCGTTGTGACATCGGGCTGTGCATGGGTCGTGGCTCAATGATAATCTGATCACGCTCTAGTGCAGACCTGGAGATCACGTTTGCGGCAGGGGTAACTGTGTATCGGGCTGTGGCAATGTAACTCGTCATATACAAATACAGGAGGTTACCAATTTGTGAAACCATGCCTCCTTGACCCTGACCTCGGATCAGTCGTGAGTACCCGCTGAACTTAAGCATATCACTAAGCGGAGGAAAAGAAACTAACCAGGATTCCCCTAGTAACTGCGAGTGAAGGGGGATTAGCCCAGCACCGAAGCCTGTGGACATTTGGCCACTAGGCAATGTGGTGTTTAGGTTGATTCTTGGCATCACTGCTCCACCCTAAGTCCAGTACTGAGTATGGTTTCTGGAATTGGCCCAAAGAGGGTGAAAGGCCCGTTGGGGTGGAGACCATGAGGACAGTTTTGCCCTGAGTCGACCTTGGAGTCGGGTTGTTTGTGAATGCAGCCCAAAGCGGGTGGTAAACTCCATCCAAGGCTAAATACTAACACGAGTCCGATAGCGAACAAGTACCGTGAGGGAAAGTTGAAAAGTACTTTGAAGAGAGAGTAAACAGTGCGTGAAACCGCTCAGAGGTAAACAGGTGGAGTTGAACTGTAAGCTGCAGGAATTCAGCTGGTGAGCTTGGTATGAGCTTGGTCATGTTGGTCAGCCAACGGAGTCCGCTTAGCTGCGGGTTTCTGCTCCCCAGAGTGGAAATGTGCGTTGCACTTATCAAGTGTTGTGCGCTCCGACGGTTATGGCCTGCTCGCCAGTGCACTTTCCTGTGGTGTTCACCACGATCGGCGCTGTTGCCTTTCGACTGTGGTCAAACCGTTCAGGTCTAGTCTTTATGGCTTTACTTGGCGGGATGGCAGGTAGCTCGTTGGTTGGCTTGCCAGCCAGTGGGTGTAATCAGCTGTCCGCAGTAGATTTGTGCAATGCGTCGGAGACGACGGCTTCTGGCATGGGCGTGCGTGTCCTTCTCTGGCGGGGCCTAGTCTGATCGGCATGTTACTCACAAATGTGGGTCTGCCGGTGGCTGGGTCTTGTCCATTGGGGGTATGCGTGCGTGTTGCCGTTCACGGGCCTACAGTCTGTGGTGTTGTAGTAAACTATCCACCTGACCCGTCTTGAAACACGGACCAAGGAGTTTAACATGTGCGCGAGTCATTGGGCGTTACGAAACCCAAAGGCGCAGTGAAAGTAAAGGGTCGGCTTGTCCGATCTGAGGTGAGATCCGGTCGTTCCTCGTGCAAGGTACTACCAAGCATTCGGACGGCAGGCGCATCACCGGCCCGTCTCATGGCGTAGTCGTGTGACTTCGTGTTGCATGCACCACCGGGGCGGAGCAAGAGCGCACACGTTGAGACCCGAAAGATGGTGAACTATGCTTGCGGAGGTTGAAGCCAGAGGAAACTCTGGTGGAGGACCGCAGCGATTCTGACGTGCAAATCGATCGTCTAACGTGA